>WJFB01000573.1:0-55772 GCA_009870185.1 Pygmarrhopalites habei
ATCTTGTTATGTCGATTTTGAAGCCTTATTTTCAAAATTGACAAAAAAAATTTTCAGCCGACACCAGCCGCCGACCTATTTTGACCTCCAAGCCGCCGCCGCCAAAAAAATGGTTGGCTGAGGAGTCTAGTAGGGACGAATCCTCCTCAACAAATTTTAGATTGAGGAAACTGGACAAATCATTCAACTAAATTGTATTATCTTATTTGAAAAAGCAATCTGCACATTGAAAATAAACGTTTTACCTTCACATTTTCCACATCATTTAATTGTAATGTGAGTCAACATTGAACTGTCACTGCTAGTATTACAGTCGTCATCAAAATGTGATCATTCGTAATATTTTATTTCAATGGGAAAATGTCTGACGATTTTTTTAAAAAAATAATCCCTCCCGGTCACATTTGGATGGTAATAAAATGCGCCAGCCTGGCGCCATCCCATCCTAAAGGGCCACCCTTTGGTAAAATGTGCCACCCCAGCCAGGTGCAAATAATAAAGACAGGTCAAGGTCACAGGTCAAGTTATAAGGAAACAAATTGGTAATTTTATTTATGTACACCAATCAATTGTGTTGGAGTGATGTTATTTTAAGTCAGGTTAGGTTTTTTAAGTCAGAAAATACTGTAGCTGACGACTGTTGCAATCCAAGAGGATCTGTTTGATTTAAGGGGGCCGAAGGCCCCATGTTAGGTTTATTTACGTCAGAAAAGACTGCCTGCTGACTCAATGCCCCCGCAGGGTTAGGTAATTGAAAATACTAACCGCTGACCAGGAATTAGGTCAATTTTAGTTAGGTTTGCAGCAAACCTAACTAAAATTGACCTAATTCCCCCCGGCCATGCCTTAAGTAGGATTTTAATATTTTGAAAGCGGAATTGGCAAGACGATAGAAATAAATGAGTCAAAGGTTTTTTCGTGACCTGTGACCTTGACCTGCCCTTCTAATCTCATACACACATATGTTAACGTATGGGTGGAAAGGGTGGCTCGTTTTATCTTAGAAATAAAACGAGCCACCCAGGATGGCTCCTTTTATTTCTGAAATAAAAGGGGCCATCCTGGGTGGCTCCTTTTAAAACGCGCCACCCTATCCTTTTCTCATGAATTCTGGGGTGGCTGGATGGCAGGATGGCGCTGTCTGGGGTGGCGCTTAATATTTACACTCCTCATCGACAACGCATGTACGAAGGGAGGGAGGAGGGGGTGATAGGCACGAACTTACTTTCAAACAACTTGCAAAGATTGAGCTTAGTCTTGTTGTGGAGTTGGTGTGGTCACGGCACATCGGGACCATCATCATCAGGGAAAATAATAATGGAAGAATTAAAGTTTGAAGCACCCCTGGCCAAGTTTGAGTCTGAAGATTTTGTGGATTTGTGTGGAGACTTACAGTCTCTCTGTCACTTGGAGAATAACAACGATGTGATGGTACTGGAAGGGGATAGTAATTTCACAGAGACCTTTTCCGGGTCATTAGAGGATCTTGTTAACACATTCGACGAGAAAATTACTAAATGCTTCTGCAATTATGACGAAACTACCGAGAAACTAGCACCTGTACAAATGCGATCTCAAGAGGTGAGTGTGCACTTATTAATTATGAGACAAAAAATTTCCGTCACACATTACTTTGTATAAATAACACAACTGTCACTTGAAAATCTATCAACAAACCGAAAGAGGAAATGAATCCCGACTTGTCTGAACATGTTTTGACTGCCATTTAATAATCTAATAGTTGTCTGTTCTATTTCTTTCAGGAACTCATGAATGACTGCCAGTAAGTCTTGAATTTAAATATCTTTGTTCTTGTCTTCTTTCTAAGTAACTATCTTATTTCTATTTTGTTTACCAAGTCCATTAACGTTCTTTTAGTGTCGAATTTTGTTGGATCCAAGTTGCGTGCATATTCTAAAAATATCTGTGATTCTTTGTGGAAATGGACATTTTTACCACATTACATACATAGGTTCATTAAGGTTAAAAGTCAACTCTTTTTTGTCTTTTTTTACTATTCTAGACACTCTGAATTAAAAATTAGTTTATATAATATTAATTTGGGTGCTTTTTGTAATCATCAATCTGAGGTCAGGGGTATTCTTTTTGAAGGTCAGTCTATATCCTAACTAAAATCCTAAGCTCAAAAAGTAGAAAACGATTTCAAGTACTCAGACATGAAAATATCGGAAGAACCCGCATCGTGTGTGTCTAGTCAACAGACTGCTGGTTTTCAAGTACAAAAATAATCATCGCTATAAATCTTTTCCTTTTTTTCCTTCTCTGAACACCGCTTATTATTCTTTGATTCTTTTTTGACATTAGCCCCAAAATAAGCAAAAGCCACGGGTGGCCTCAATTTTGTAAGGGTAGGTGGGTAGTTTCAGTTGAGAGACGGGACACAGACAAAATTTATTTATTCTTCCATCTCCTCCTCCTCCGACATTCGGAGAATAGCAAGATGCATCAGTGAGTGTACTTATGCAAGTACATTCAAAACATATCCAACTCATATCGTTTTCCCTTCTTTTTTCTAAAAAAATAAATGAAACACATGTAGGTAATAAACTTTGTGTGTGTGTGTACTTTTAGGTCTGTAGTCTGTACATATATATTAATTATCCTGAATAAAGTAGGAAAAGTTGCATTATTTTTTTTATTGTACTACCGGGATGTAGGAAGAAGAGTACTTCATATTTCATTGAAAGAGAGGGAGATAGACTATGCTAAACTCTAATAATAATATATGTAGTTGTTCCAGGAGTCTGATGTCATCATGCTGTTTCAGATAGGGAGGATTGTTCATGTACATACCTCTAGGTATTCTTTTTCTTTTATACAGAATATTTAAATGGTTCTATCCTTCAAGTGTGTGTGTGTGTGTGTGTGTGAGGGGGGGGGGTGAGAGGAAGAAGGGCCTGTATGTATACATATACACACACAAGAGTACTCTCAGTATTTCTGGTTAGCCAAGGAAGCATAAATTCACCGTAGTTTTTCTCCCCGTTCCTGAAACACGGGTATCGATCGATACGGAACTCTCTTCTCTGCAAATACAACGCGAATTGACTTGCTTCCCTCTATAATACGTGTGTACGAACGAGTATATACACATTTACTCATATAAGTACACACAGGGCTAGGTCATATTCAGTCTCGTCTTTCTCCACAGCGGTTATAAGTATTTGTACATATGTAGAGTGTTACATAGTAGTATGTATATACTCGATATTCCGTGCATGGAATGATACTCGTCTCGACTCCGTCCGACTCGCTAGTACCCGAAACCCGGGTTTTCTTCTATGTCTTTCCCTTCTTTCTATGTGTGTGTACTTGGGTTGTTACAGACCATGGAATTGAATCGCTGGGTTTTCTCTTCCTTTCTCTGACTGAGTGTACTATGTGTTCATACTAGTACGACGACTACGTCACTCCCATATGCCATTTCATTTGGGCCTTTCCATTTGCGAACTTTACTTGCCGATTTAGACAAGAGAGACTCCCTTTTTTAATACAATATATCATATATAGCTTGTCTATACTCTAAGTTCGGCGTGTGTTTGAGAGTATAATCATGAGAGAGAGAGAGAGAATGACATGGCTCTGACACGTCAAAGTAATTTCTGCGCACACTTTACAGCTACAAAACTACAAATCTATTCCTTATATAAACTTTACTACTTACTCTTTCTCTCTACAATGTATTTGAAGTGTATATATAACACGTATCTATTTCATTTTCATCATGTTCAAATTTTTTCTTCTCGCTCTCTCTCTCTCTCTTATTACACTTCTAGTAGGTCCGTCTCACTCTACATCGATATAGCCACCAGCAGAACGAGAATAGAGAACCAGTTAGGCGTCATTCTACTTGGCCATGACTTTCGACATGGCCACATCTACATACAGTAACTCTCTCACATGACACGACTGCTGAATGTTCAGTGTGTACAGGATTTATGTCGGAGAGAATATACCTAGTCCAGTTTGGCCAGAGTGAGTGTGTGTGTATGTCAATATGAAGAAGAAAGTAGAGAGGAATATAGTTGATAATGTTAACAAAACCACTACTGTGAGTACATACTCAAGTTTGCATGCATGAACACGGACAAAAGTAATGACTAAAGGACCATGTAATAATAATCGGGGGGATCATGAAGAAAGAAGTTCCTTGATGAAATCATGATCAGGCACACACCATCGCGTCAATTATTATTATAAGCGAGCGGGCATTAGCACGGATCAGGAAACTTTGTTTTAAATGTCAGCCAGGTTCTCTTTCTAATAATATTTCAAGTTTGCATGTTGTTTTCATACTGTCGTGGTGGTATTTCCCACCCCCCTCAACAGTCAACAACAACAACACACTCATTTTGATTGTGTGTGTGTACTTAAACACGTCCTCACTGCTAATGTCATCTCGGGAAAATCTTTCTTCGTCTTCCTCCTCTTTTATGTTTTTCCTCGTCATCTCTTCTTGTTGTGGTCTGACATCATATCCTGGACATGTGTGTCGTGTCGTGTGTGGGTTGTATAGATTTTCAATGCTAATATTTCCTAGATAATATAATAGTAATAATAACTTTACTCTTATATCATTTTAATGGTCACAATCCGTCTCTCTCAAAGTGTGGTGAAGGTGGAGAAGTACAGAGAGCATATACGGACAGAGTATTGTGCAGTATTATTATTATCATGAGAATAATCATGCCAATAAAATTTTACACTCTTTCCCCGTACACGGTCAACGACGTCAGATTTTTCTTCTTGATTATCGTCTTACTCTCTTACCGTGTACAGTGAGTGTGTGTGTGTGTGGCTTGGAGACAGATTTACGGGCAGCAAACAAGGAGCTTTGTTGAAGAATGGATTTTCATCAATTACTTTTCTTTGCTAAATGTAATTGAGAGAGAGAAACTGTGTGTACTGTGTACGTGTGTGTTGTACTATTCTAATCGTAATTGCAATCCGTACATAATTTTTATGATGGTCGTAAGAATAAATTAAATGGTCTTTTCCCACTCGCCTCTTCACTCTCTCCTTGTATTCAAAATTTTTTTTTGTTTTTATAGTGGTTACTCGACACTATGCCGCATAGCAGAGGATTGACTCAGTTCCCTTCCTTTCGTCCCTCTCTCTCACTCTTCCTAATTTGCGTAATTTCCCAAAATGTAATGTTGTACTCGGGTGTAATGAGAATTGCTAATTTTTTCATTGACTCAATCCTAGTTCAGTCAATGTAGAAAGTGGAGAAGTGTGTGTTTACAAGACAAACAACAAAAGAGAGGGAGAGTAAAAGACAGTTTCCCGAGATTTCTTGACGATCGCCATACCATCATCAATATTTATCTACTTACTCTGCAGTTTCTACTCTAACAATTTTCCAAGATTGCAAAAAAAGAACAATCATAAATATCATGATGATGATGGTTCATTTCATTGTTGACGTTGCATTATTATAATGTAGTTGTTGACGTGTTCCGCAGGAAGTTGTACCACAACATCCAACAACATTGTGTGTGTCTGTGGAGTATTGAGTGGGTGTCAAACAAAATCTCTCTCTCTCTTACACGATCCAGGGGTGATATTGGATGTTACGTTATTACGTTAGGTACGCTTAGATTTTTTATACTCTCTGTCTCTTCTCTCTTTTCATCGTCATGACTTGTCAGATTAGCGCCAGCCTGTAGTGCATGAAGGTGTGTCAGCCGTCATGAATCACTCCGGGAGAGGGGGAGTGAAAGAGAGAGAGACGAGATTTCCAGATGAGATGAACATGAACATCATCATGTTCTTCCCTTATTTGTTTCAAACTCGTCTATCTCTCTATCTCTCTTTGAGTAAGGCACACATAGTTTGCCGTGTAATGTTTATGTTGCCACGTGCTCAATTCCTCCAATTGATTCTATTAATCATCATCGTATTACCTTATGTGCTGACACACACGCACAGTCTGCATTTGTGAACGATGTCTCTAGTAAAATTTGAAGAGGGGGTCTCAACTAGTAAAGGTGTGCTTGGATACTCATTGTATGCGTGTGTGTGGGATTTTGATATTCCATGTGGATAGACAATATTGACGTTCATCGTGGATCCATATTAAATATAAACAACCCTTGATTTGAATAGAATAATAGAAGATGAAATTCTAGTCACACTTCTTACATAAAGTCCCAACCCTCTCGCCATGTGTGTGCCTGTCTCTATCCAGACGGAATGTGTCACATACGCATATTTGTCAGTCAGAAAGAGAGTGAGAGTGACTTGGGAGAATGGGAGTTTGCTGGAGAAAAAAAAGAAAGAAATTTCTGCTGGTGAATTCTCTCCTCTGTTCTCTTTCTTAAGGTTGACAACGGACGATTTTTCATTTTCCATTTTGAGTGGAAATTGTGAACTGAATTCTCAAGGGAGAGTCACTGCGTAGAAAAGACGAAGGAAAGTGGAGACGGAAATATAGAGAGCCAGCCTTGAAATATCTACACAAAGTTTCCACATAAATTTTACTCGTTTTTCCCCCTCTCCCACTTTTCTTTTTTTGGCTCTTGATTTCCGAATGGAGAAAGTTTCCATGTGTCTTCCTCCTGTTCACTCTTCACAATCCTTCACAGTTTTGGACATTGAGATATTAAAAGAAAACGGCTTTATCAATAGCCGTGTGCTGTGGTTTTTGACGACAGTAGAGAGGGGGGGGGGGGGGAAGAAAATGTCGGAGATAAATGAGACTTTCCTTTTCCTTTGAAGCTTTCCGTGACCAAAATTTTGGGTGACTTCACACAGACCCCACACGTCGTCGTCGTTTGGTTTGTTGTTGACAGAACAAACAACCTCTCCGATACATAAAAAAAATGGTGAACACATGTAATGTACAAGTTCTCCACTACCTTTTTTTCTACCACCGTCGTCCTCCTCCCCCATTGTCTAACTTGTAATTTCACACGTAATTACTCTCATGTGAATAATCTCAATTAAGCTAACAGAGGGGTAATAGGGGGAGAGGGAGGACAGCGGTATGGATCCACAATCCACACACCAAGTGTCACTAACAGTGGAACATTTGGACTGCCAGTGTCAGATGGTTTTATTTTTAATTACCAGTTAATTGTCATGTCGCGGCGGTGGTAAGGACCTTTTTAGAACAAGCTTGACGACGACGACAGCACGTCCATTAAAAATAAATGTGAATACAAATATCTTATTTACTTGTGTGTGTCCTGCAGTACTCTACTAGTTGAGTTCCTGTGTTAAATTTAATGGGGTGAGATGTTGAGTGTAGTGTGTATGTATAGCAGCATTGTTTGCATATATTTTGGTTTAATTCTTCTTTAATTTGCATCTTCAGCTTATCTTCATGTTGACTACACTTGTACAATGTAGGATTAGGAGACACTCACATTCACCATGGAGAGAGATAACCTTTGAACTTTAGAAGAGGGTGAAGGGAAATGATTGATGATGTTGGTTCAAAATGGGATTTCAGTGTCCAGTATTGTCCGTTTCAAGTCGATCCTTTTTAGGCTCTCCTTATGAACGTCTAGTCCAGGTTTTCAAAGAGGAGAATAGAGATTATTAAAGATGTTTATTTTTCATCTTGTTGCATCTTTCTGTTCCATTGGAGTTGTGTCACAATATGTACCACTTCTTCCCTGCCTTGAGATGGATGGATCCTGTGTGGAATAGTTAATTAATTTTCCATGTTGTCAGATATAATGAAGCATTCTATTCAATATTGTGGTACACTCTTTTCACTATGAGACATATTATATAGTGAGGACGATGAGTGTCATATTAGACTAATTCTGTGTTCCCTTTTTCTTGTGTACATTTGTCAGACAGCCCATCCCCTCTTCTCCTCTCTTGGGGTTTTTTTTCTGAGAGTGTTTGTGACAGGAAGCATTAGATCTATACAACATTTTGTGTGGAAAGAGATGTCGCAAGAGAGAGGGAGGATGGACGGAAGATTGTCTTGGTAATTAATCCAGCTTCTTTCTTCCCCTCCTCCTCCCTTCACGTCATCTTCTCTTGACTCTTGGGCTTTGGATGTGTGTAGTAGGGAGCAGAGTGTCAGTCTGTCTTGCTGGAGGGAGATCAAAAAAGGAAACAAACTTTTTAATAGGCAGCAGCTGTAGCGGCTGCTAGCTTGGAGGTTGACTGACTGCTCCTTGTCTCCTCTTCTGCATTTTCCAAATTAGGTGATAAATATTAATATGGAATGGATGTAAAATGGGGTGGGGTGTTGAAGCATGAAGCTGTTCCACCATCATTCTCTCTCAAACTGTGTGGATGGAGTGGAGGTACATTTAATATCATGTACGCACGCAGACAAAGGGAAAATCATTAGGACCACTCCAAAGGTAAAAGTGTGTGACGTGTGAGGGGACGGGTAAAGACAGAGAGGATGAAGAATCAACTCAATTCACAATTCAAATTATCTGTATTAGTCATTCAGGTTGGTGAGAATCCTTCATTCCTCCCTTTTAAAAATTTTTGCAAAAAATAAGGTGAAAAGAAGAGGATTTGGACTGGAGAATATGATAACGTCAGGTGTTCAGTTTCACGTCGTACATAGTATGAAAATGTCTCACATATTCGAAATCCAAGGAGAAGGAAGGATTATTTGAGAGGAAAGTCTTTGGAAGATAAAGTAGATAGACAAGTCAAGGGATTTGACTAAATATATTATAATTTTTTATGTATGTACGAAGTACAGGGGTCTATCCATGTTCCATCCTGGACGTAAGGAATTTCTAATTATTCTGTCTGTGCAGTGTGCACATTTATTTGTAATCTGTAGACCTGACTGACTGTCTGTATGTTGTATGTGGTGGTGGAAGATTTGGCATCAGGTCTCTCACTCCATACGGGACAAAATAATAATAATGACATATAGGGATATACTCTTCTCTCCCTGTCTCCTCACCCACCCGCATATGTCTCTTCAGTTTCTGTCCATGTATGACATAATGTCATTCTAAAGCAGCTCAATTCGACTGACTACTCTTCCTGAAGAACAATGGAAGATTAGGACTGGAAGATCAAAATGGAGAGAGACAAGGAGGATTTTGCCAGTTTGCTGAATTTTCATTTGAATGTTGATAGAAACTCCAAGGATTCTCAGTGTAATTTTCTTCATATTTTATTCCAGCTTGGTGGGTCGTATGTATGTGGAGTAGAACAACTTTTGCAAGTGACATTGTTGAAGGTGTGTGTGACTTTATTCCGCAAACAAATATTATTATTGGATTTTTGGAAAGAGACACCATTTGTTACACACATTTTGAAATAGACTAGGTATTATTTGAAATATTCGGTGTGATTTATTTCTGATCAGAATAGATTTTTTTCAAATTGTGTGTTTTTGATGAGACACCTAAGCTTATATGAGCTGACACAGACTCAAATATAGTTTGAGAGTTTCCATTTGAAATCGAATACTTGAAATGAAAATCCATTTTCATATTTTAGAGAAACTTACAGAATGAAAGAAAAGAGCTGTGACTTTCCTGTACCTTGAGATCTAAATCCATTGAATTCTGTGGGGGGAAATGCACGTTCTGTTCAATGAATAAAATAAGCTCTTTTTTTGGTCTCGCACTCAACCCACTCAAACGTATAACTAAGTAACATTAATGCTCGTTTCCAAGATACGGGCAGATGCAGGGAAGAGGGCAAGGAAATGGGAGGAAATGAATAATATCTTCATAAATTGTGTAGAAAGAATAAAATGGAAGGATCGGAAGGAAATTGTCTATTTTCCGTCTGTCCTTGGCAAATGCCAACCACACACATTTGATAATGCAGGCAGGCAGGAGAGGACCATGAGCAGATCCTTTAAGTACAGAGAGAAAATCTACCATATGGCTTATACTCTAATACCCGGATAATAATCATAATGGTGACTGTTGACCTGCTTCTCCTTTGACCATCAATCCTTTTCATACCAGTTCCATTACAACTGCTACTCCTTCCTCCTAGTATACTCCAGTATACAAAAAAAGGCTAGGGATCAACCTAAGCTCTCTGCTCACTACGCAGTTGACCTGCCTTTCTTCAAATTGTGTGTGTGTATGTGTATTTCCAGAAGAAATATCATGGACCAAAAAAGTATGAATGGGATTTGGCAAGTGTACACTTATTTTTTTGGGAACAGAAATTCGAAGGTTAGATCACATTGAATATCAACCTTACCTTTTGTAAAGAGAGAGTGTGTGAATGCACTCAGCATTGACAGACTCTCTAGCTCGTAGAGTCCACAGCCTGCATGATAAATTATATGCAAATTGAATAGGAGAGTGCAGAATTGAAATTTGCAGACCGTGTGTGTTTGCACTGCACAAAGAACTAGACTGAAAGAGAGAGGATGGGTCATGATGAGGGTCATGTCATGTCGCTCTTTATCTTCCTAGTCGTCTGTGGAATTGAATGGGAGCAACTAAATGATGTTGCCTACATAAAAATACACACACACACACAAATGCATGTGTGTTTGTGAGTTATGGTCTATGCCCTCTCTCTCTATGACTTTGAGGAGAAAGAGCAGATATAATATAATGGAAGAATGGAAGTGCATGGAGCCGAGAGAGAGTGGGAGACAGTTGTTCTCGTGCCTTTTAAGGCAACTTGAATTATAGTGGTAGTCTACCTTTTGATTCCAAGTTGAAAATCCAACTCGTATACTCTCTCTCTCTCTCTGCCTTTTCCACAAAGATCTCCAGAGACAAAGCAGACAGACGGGAAGGGAAAAGTTACGATTGGTCACCATTTGAAATGGTGGATAAGTTGATTCCAATTTACGATGCGGTGTTTTACTCCTATCAAACCTACTCCTTCAACTCGTGTGTGTGTACTCGTGTGTGCCCCGAACTCTCCCTCCCCACCCACCTTCCTTCCATGGTGATAAGGAGCAAATGGCAAACACGGTCTGTGCATTTATCTGGTCCCTAGTTCCTACAAAATAATGACTATTTCTTCGAAATCCTATCCAACACTCTTCCCTCTCACTTTCTCTTTTGCAAAATGCACACAATATTTGCACACATTGAACACGACCAAAGAAAATGGAGAAAACGGGGGAGAGTGAAAGAGGGGGATTTTATCAGCAAATATGTAATGCGCCTCAGTTCTTGTGCCTTTCCTCCCTGAAACATCAATTACATTCTCCATGTCAACTGCAGTATATATATATGCAAACTTGGAGAGAGAGACAAGAAGGTTATCCCTTCTGTACCAGTCAGGGAAAGGAGGAGGACACGGAAAATTCAAGCTTTATCCAATCTCAACATGAAGATTCGCCTTTTTCGGAAAATATTCAAAGAGAGGGGATGTGTGTAGTTGATTTAGTTGGTGATGGAGGGTAGTTACTGGTTTTCGCACACCCCACATTTGATGTGGAATATCAAAATGTTGTTTTCCTTTGATGATCAGCTGGTGGTGGAAATGTTGTAGTCCCCAAGGGGAACCTTGTATAATAAGTCAATTTGCTCTGTGTGTAATGTGATGTGTAAGCCTACATACATGTGTGTCGTGTGTGTGTACTGCACAGAGAGAGCGAGATTTTCAATTTCCCTATACGTCCCTTACATCTTTCTCGGGTGTTTTGGCAAAGGTTCCGGTTGACTGCCGCTGGCACGTCACAACGTCAGTCTAGAGGATTCCCTTCTCTCCCTTTTTTTAAAAAAAAGAAAGTAATATGGAAAAAATGTGGGACATGAGGATTCACTGTGCGGCGGCTTGAGGCTACAGACGAAATTGAACAGTGTGTGTGTGCGTTGTGTAATATAATACAAAGACTCTTGATTATTGATTAGAAGCGGAAGGAAGGAAGGAGAACTGTTAAATTAATGGAGACTCTGGCGCGTCTTCATTTCATTCTCCCTTGTGTGTAAGGGTGTGTGTTTGTGTTTGTGTAAATATAGTAGATTTAAGGAAGAAGAAGAAGGGATGTAATCAAGTCTGCCTTTGTTTTTTTTCTCCTCTTCTTTCTTATCTACGTTGTATTTTTGTTCCTCTATGTTGTTACAACTTGATAAAATAGAAGAAGGAGGAGGAACAAAGAGACGGAGGAGGAGAAAAATGTGCTCCATATTTCATGCTGACCGTTGATTCATATACAATATCAACAAGCTGGAAGATGGTTCCATTCTCTCTCAAGGATGAGTAGAGACATATGAAAGAGAGAAGGAATTCCCAGTGGAACGCAATGCAATGCGAATTGTATGTAGGAAAATATCATGTGTCTATGTATTTTGTACTGTATACAAAAGGGAAAAGAAAGGTAGAAAGGGAAGAAGAAAAAGTTCAATTTTTTCCCCTCTTTTTTACACGTTGAGAGACTCTGTAACTCAATTTTTCTTTCGCTTTCATTTGTCTGTTGTGCGTTTCTCCTTCCCTTTTTATTGCATTATCATTTCATACCTTTCCTCTCCTAAATCTCTCCAATGTTTTTTTTTGTACATTTCCTTTTTTGTTTGTTCATGTTAAATACTTTTGTATTATTTACGTTTGTTTAGATAGAACTCAATTGGGTATAATTCATCGTAGAAGGACAGGAGAGAGAAAGTGTGTGTGTGTGTAACTGGATTTTCCTATTGAAAGTTTCTTTTATAACACATAATAACAAGTATATAAGATGTACATGGAGATCTCAAATGTAATGATGAAGAAAGTTAGGACTCAATTCCCGGATAATGAGTTTGAAGAGACGTGAGGAAATGGAGGACAGGGCAAAAGATTCATTTCCTTCTTGTGCAATTATCAGTCACCTCTGCATGGACCTCCACACACACACAGTTAACAGTTCTACTATAGTGTATTACAGCACAAACTTTTTTTGAAAAGGGCAACGCAAAAAAGGAGAGAAGAGAAAACTGGCAAAAAAGGGGTTGGTTTTCTGCTCACTGCTGCTACTCTTTGGTTAATACAACTTTGTGTGGAGAAAGAATTGCAAACTTTCTCTCTCGTTTTCCACTTCTCGCTTTTTCTGAATGTCCTTGCATGTTGCATGTCATTTGGTTCTCCTTTTCCTCTTTTTCTTTTTTGTGTAGAAAAAGAAACTTTTTTTATCTGTCAATGATCTTCTGGGAAGATTCTTCTCTTTAACTCGCTCCCTATCTCACTCTATGTTTAATCTTACTACCACATCTTTTGTGTGGAATGTTTTTGTTGAGCTGAATTTATATATATTATGCATCATGGAGGAAAGTGGAAGTGTGTCTGTTGGGGGCAGAGAACGTATAATAGGAGAAAGTAGAGTAGTAGATGGTGTGTGGATTGGGGGTGGAAAGTAGATGGAATGGAATAGGATGGTTCAATATGAAGTGGAATTTGCAGATTATATTTCGTTGTGCAAAAAAAGTTTGAGTTTGAGGAGGAGGAGAGGAAAACGAGGAGGACGAAATGTGGGACATTCCAGCTCTCCAGTTGTTCTTCCTTTTTGTCTTTTGGCCACACAGTGCACACTCCACGGAGAACGAGAGAAGAGTGGTTTTGGCGGAACTGTGGAGGGGCTTTGTAAAGGATGAACGTTGCAACTTTCTCGTGCAAAGTTCTTGCAAATTGTTCCCTCTCTCTGTATGTCTACAATAGATACACAGACTGTGTGTGTGTGTGTGTGTATTTCGCATATTCCTTTAATAAAATATGGATCAAGGTCTGTAAAAGAGAGGGAAGTGGGGACATTAGAGTCTCTATATCTTCACAGCAATTTCTTCATGTCTCAAAGTTTTGTGTGTGTGTATTGTGTATGGTCGAATGGAGCCAAAATGGAATTTTTTACCCACCCCCCTCCTCCTTCACAAAAGATGGTTACCTCTCTGCTAGTCTCTACATATCCTACATGGACATGAGGCATGGAATTTTTTTAGCCAGAATTTATTATCATTCGCCCTAATGCTCACAACACACAAGACAGGCACGACCATACCAATTCTGGAGGGGGCAGGATAGACACACTGCCGCCCCTGGACACTGACACGGTCGTATTAAATTTTGTAAAGAGTTTTCAACTTGAGAATAGAATTGTACACTCTCCTCTTCATGTGTCTGATGTGTGTGTGTAAATACTAAATATATATGTTGTAGTGGGTATGTACGAAGGATACAGTGCAGTAGGAAACTAGAGTCCTTTTTTTGAAAAATTCAATCAATGTGGATGAGATAAGGGAGACGGAGAAGGATGGGGAATGGATATAAATTGTGATAATAATTGTGGGGATGGAAGGACACATTAAATAAACTAATAGCGAAAGGACTAGAAAGATAGAGACAATGGAATTTTAAATTTACTTTTTTCCCCACTACGCACACACTCTAATACAAATTATGCTTCACTATTTCACTTGTTGGTGTCTAGTCTCTCGGTCTCTAGTATTACATCCCCACACATGTCTAATGTTCATGAATTTAGAATTTGAGGGGATAAATTGATTTGAGTGGCTGGAACTTGGAGGAAGGTTGTCTTTGGTCTGGTGTTCCTTGTGAAGACTGGAGGCATTTGTGCATTGAATTGGATGGGTTTGGGTGAATGAATAATTTGTACCAAAGTAAGGATGGTGGTGCAGTGTGAGTGGTTCCAATTTACACTTTTCCATCATGCGGGATATTTTCTCAAATGGTTTCTTCTCTTCTGCATTTTTTTCTCTTTTCTTTCCTCTTACCTTCCTCTCCCCCTTCTTCTCTCAATTATTGCTTCTACTTGGATGGTATTTGAATGCAAGTCGCGATAAAATCGAGTATAAAAGCCGAATCACTGAATTCAAGTGTGGAATTGAACCTCTTCTCTCTCTCCCTTCTTTTGTGTGTTTATGTGTGTGACTCTCTTTCTTTCGGATGTAGGTCAAATGGAATAATTAATTCAAAATTTTTATTAGATGATGGGAGTAGAATTTGAGTGGATCGCATGTAGGTATTGGTGTTAGTAGTAGGTCTCCTCATTTAATGGGGTAGTTTGTGACAATTGTCTTCTATTTTTTAAATTAATTTCTGTTCCTTGCATGGATTGAGTGCGCCGGGACATGAAAGGTGAATGTGAAGGTGAAGGCATTTAACATTTATGACCGCTCGCTCAAATTAGATGGTTTTGTCCATTGGAGTTTGTGTACAAATCGTTCACTAATACATGTGTGTGTGATATACATTACATTTTTTCCGTTCGACAAAAGGTACTTGACCTCTTTTCGAGTGTGGGAGGATATTAGAGTGGATTAAGTTCAAACGGTTATTGAGGCGTCAATTGAAGCTTGACAGGAGTTGAAAGTGGGATGATGATGATGTTCATGTGAACTGTGTACTTGTGTCAATAGAGAGAGAATTTGACCGATAACAAGACGTAATTTGTATGTATGTCTTTGTTTGTAGAGGAGAGACTGGAGGGTAGAATGGTTTAAAGATAATTGAGGCATTTTAAGTGATTAGAATAATGGCAGACATTTTTTGAAGGAAGCACTTTTCACTGTCCATTCAAGATTTCTTTTTATGGAGATGATTGATTATTATTATTATTATTATGAGCTTTATTTTAATAAAGAGGGTGATCTAACTTTGTATCAACGTAACTTTAGTATAGTATGCTCTTGTAATGGCGGAATGCTAATTTTTTCCCTTATCTACTTTTTGCAGAATGTGGTGGACAATTACGGGAAACTATGGGAACATCCTGCCGATCGATTGGTCCAAAACCTATGCAAGGAAGTTACAAATTCCTGCTCTCAATCTGAATGAGCAAGTAAGTATCTATTTTCTATGTTGTTGAATGTAGTCCCTATCTTTGATATTTATAGTTACATAAGTTAATGTAAGTATATGGAAAGAAAATGAAAATACTAATCAGATTTGATACTCTATTGTTGTTCGTTGGTTCATAATTTCCTTTTCTCTGCCGTGTAATTACTTCGACTAGACTGTCTTCATCGTTTCTCTTCCTTGATTCCGGTCGTCTCTCTTCCTGACTGACTGCCGAAAGTATTTGGAACAAAGTCTCGCTCTAACCTCCCCGTTTTCCCGTTTATTTGTTTAATGCATAGTGAAAGCGAGAAGGGGGAGGAGGAGGAAATTGTTTGCCGTTTGTTTATACAATCAAGGCAAACTGTTAATCGATACAACCATCGCTTGGACATTATAACAGAGTAGAGGGAGATATTTCTCTACATATACACTGCAGTCCATAATTTCTTTCTCTCTCTCTCTCTCTCTCTGGTCCTCCCTTGATGATAGTTGCAGCATGTTGTTGATGTCTCTATGCTCCTACTAACCTCCATTCTCCATTCAAACACATGCCACTTTATATAATTAACATCATTATCCAGTAATTACAATTCCTATAGTATGGCCAACTTCCCCCTCATCTCTCACCCTCTCTACGTGTTTTCCCTCTTCCTCTCTCTCTCAACCGACGGAATCCGGTTTGTGGATGCTGCTTTCTCTTGTCTTGATTAATGTATGTATATGATAATGTGTTGGACGTAGACAGCAATTTGGATTTTTCAACGGCAGGAGGAGAATGTAGAGCGGGAGCGGGAGGGTGAGAGAGTGACCATGTCCTTGTGGAATTAAAAAAATTACATTTTCTCTCTTCTCTCATATTCTGTCCGGGTGCAGGAGTTATTTTGATACATGGCCATTTCCAATGGCCAAATCTAAATCGATTTTTCTTTATCCCAGTATTGTGTATGTGTGTGAGTGGAGGGTACCTTGACAAGATATTCTACCTCCTCCTCCTTGTGGGCCAGTTCCTCAAATTATATATTTCTTGTGTAAACTTTTCCGACGGACCGCGTGTGTGTGGGCTTGTGTGTTTTGTACGTGGTTCGTCCTTATAAATTATTAATTTATGATGGTGATGGGGATGGGGATGTTATGGTGGTATAGTCTCTTTTTCTGGCTTTTCTCCAGCGTCTTTTCCTTCTTTTTCCTTGTGTTCACTTCTTCTCAGGAATTACGTGAGTGGCTTACCTTACGTATACTTTACGAGGAGGATCGGAGGGAGGTAGAGAGGCAAAGTTTGTCCACAAGATTTGGAATTTTAGACAAAACATCTTGTGACCTTCTATAGGTATAGATAGAAAGTTGGAAAGGGAGGGTATACACGTAAGGTAATTGCAATTAAATCACCTCCAGTTCCCCTGTGTAGAGACTGTTCATCCTTGGAGGAGGAGGAGGGGAAGCTATTTATTAAAGATTCATTAACGACATTCTGTCCTGTCAAAAGAAGAATGAGGGTGAGGGCGTGGAGTACAGGATGGGATGAGTAAAATAGTGACATGGGTCCTGTTCAAATATTTGGTCGTCACTTGTGAGTGCCAAGCGTCAATTTAAATAAAGACAGAATCCTCCCTCCCTCTTCACTTCCATTGGAATTGTAAATTATGGCCCTGACTTAGATTTCTTCTAATGTCTTTTGTTCATATAATACCTCTAGATACAATATGGGAAAGGAGGGAGAGAAAGAAGGCATTTGATTTTATACTCTTTTATCTTCCAAAAAACCTGTATTGTGCTCACATATACACGCCCTATCCATACCTATGGATTAGGAGAGAATGGAGGGCATGGCATTTAGTGTTGGACAACAAAAAGACCCGGGTTTTATCTGATTTTTCTCTATTCTCTATCCCTCCTGGTCCCCTATTCTATAAGGCTGAGTCCCTGGCAGTTGAGAGATTCTTCTTACATATGCGGGTGGCATGATAAAGAGACGGGCTCAAGTTTCCAGTCCGAGAATCCTCGATACATAGATATAGTGATGGCTTTTACATAAATGTCAAAGACTGGAGGACTGGCAGAAGGGAAAATTCTTTTTACTGCTCTCCTCCGACTTTCTCCTTTTCCTTCCATCTCTCGTTTATCTGGATGGATGTGTGTATGGCATTTTCTCCACACCCTCATGCTTTCTCCTTGCGTGCGTGTGTGTCTTTCTCTTTTCACTTTTTCACGAATTTTTCTCGAGTATTATCTAGTTAATTTATTATTTAAACGGACGTAATTTCCATCATAAAAAGAGCCAACGAGTTGAACAAGGAGAAATGAGTCGAGAGAGTGTGTACGTATTAGTGTGGAGTAAAGTGTGATTTATGTTTGACTCAATGTGTTTTTTTCTCTACTTGTTTTAGGTGCGGAAAGAAGAGGAGGAATACCTTAGCTTGAGTGATGAGGATGAGGCTGTGGCAAATGACCTGGACATGCACTCACTCATCCTGGGTCGGAATCATGAACACGAACCTGAACCTCCCACAGCCGATGAAGTCATTAAAGAGATCGATTTAATTATGGTACGTCAAGCATTACGTCCTTCCTTAATACTGTATAGTGTATAAATGCATTTTACAGCGTACGTACTACAAGTTATAGGTAGAAGAGAGATTCTGTATTTTTCATTTGAAATTGTTTTTGAAATAGTTTTGTACTTTGTATTTAGTACATAGTACTTAATGTTCCTTGTGCTGTGTCTTGATGAAGGTTCAACTCAACGTCGTAGTTACAGAAACGAGCAGAGCCATTTTTTTGTCGAAGGAACTTTGTAATTTTCCGAAAGTTGATTTTTTTTTCTCTTCTTTTCGTCCTTGTGAAGTAAGAGACTCTCGTCTTTTTCACAAATTTTGGTGTAGTGCATTGCATGGAAATGCATCGCATTGAAAAATAAGAGCCAGTCACGCTCCCTTGATTTTGCAATGTTATCAAGAATCTCCAGAGAGAGAGAGTCTCAACCATTCTTTCCTCTCTTTCTCTCGCCTTTTGTCAGTCCCTCTTTCTGGAAAGTTTCTTCTTCTTGTTTTCTCAACAGATTTTCTTGGTCTCTCGTTCAACTTGTAACTTTTCCCATACTCGTGTGAGTAGGACTTAAGCCTTCATCTTCTTTTCACTTCTATAGACTTTATTTTTTTTAAGAAAGTAGAACGAAACATAAGTGGCTCAATTTTTCTGTCAAGTGAAAGAGAATCAAGTTTGAGAAGATAAAGAGAGGGAGGGGGAAAGAATGTGTACTGAAATGTGTGTCCGTATAGCACATTGTGTTTGAGAGAAAATGGGATGTACAGGGGGATTTAGTTGCATCTTTCCAACTAAATTGACAATCGTGAAGGACCGGTCACCATTCAAGGCTTATACTGTTATTATAAAGTGAGAAAGAAAAGGGTTCTTGTTTACTTTACTGTAGGTGAAAAAAAATTTCATTTCAAAGCTAAAGTACTTCCATGATGTTGTTCTATGTGAGGGTTTAATAGTGTAGAAGGTCATAGGATATAATATTTGAGTAGATTGATGAATGGCAATTTGGGATATCTAGAGGAAGAGGAGGGAGGGTAGTAAAAATAGAAAAAGAGTGGATTGATTAAAATATCGTGTGTTGTTATGATACGGCTCGGTGGACTTGTCATCATCATCTATGGCTAGAAAGTAGAGTGAGTGTGTGTGTTTGTGTGAGTAGTAGGGGGTCTGAAGGTTCTTTTTGTTGATATTTGGATGCTGGAGAGAGAAAAAACGAGGAGAGTTATCCAGGCGGTTTTGTTATGGGTCGTTGTAAGTTGTGGGTGGGATGGGCGAGAGGGAAGAAATCAGAGCGAGGTGACCTACTTTCCTCATCTTCATCTTTTGCCTCTGGAGATGGAGATGGAAAAGGGACTGGAGAGAGAGAGAGAAAGTATAGGGGAGAGTAGGGAAAGTGGAGGAGTAGAAGGATGGAGATAGAAGAGGTAAATGATATGATGTGATGTAATGTGTAACTCTTATTGTAAATCTAAAGTGCCTCTTTGGCTGTCGGTTTGTTTTTTTCTACTATTTTTTTTGTAGGAATCTCCAGCCTCGGAATGCTGCTCCTCGGATGAACTGGGATCCTGCAGTTGTCAAGACAAGAGTGAAAAAACGAGAAATTGCTCTGCCCCCTTCTACCATGGAAGTATGAATTTTTTTCTTCTCTTTAGTGTGGATACTTATATGTACATAGGTAGTGTAGTGGTATAGTGAAATCAAATTGAATATCCTCCATCATCATCATGAGCAATCCACATGTCTTCCAAGTCTTGGATCGGCGAGAGAGTCATCATTTCTCATGATATTTTTGGAAACGATGTACTCATTTGCACCACTTATCTGTGGGAGTGGGGGATGGGGTGGGGGAGGAATTCTACCACATTCGATTGATCTTTGTGAATATTGAAAAAAGAGATAGAGAAGAGGAACCCTTATAAAATCTTATAAGGATTCTTTACCTTGTATGTTACATTAAATTAGATGATTTACACTATTTAAGTTTTAAGTCCATTAGGTCTCATCGCTTTATTTTTTGGATAGATTCAAAAAAGTCTTTAATAATAAGAATATTCTATGAGAGAAGAACAAAGAACAATGGATGATGAATTTTGTGTTCACCTTAAGTGTAATAAAAATATGTACGAAGATGAAATGATGAAAAAGTTTTACTAATTGATTTGCTTTCTTTTTTGTTTTGTTTCCATCCGTTGTTTCCATCCGTTGTATGGTTTTATTTGTAGAGTTGAACGAGTTGACAGTGTGTGAATTGAATGAGGTACTGATGGAACTTGAAGCTCAGATTAAAGAAAATTCTGAAGTTTTGATTGCCGAGTTAGCTCTACGAGGTAAGACTTTTGAAAATCCTTTTTGTTAGAAGTGAATTTTCCTTTATACTTACACAGCTTACTGTGCAGCGTGCACATTTCATTGCTCGGGGGTGATTAAATTTGGTTAACATAATTCCACAAAGTTCTGGCTACTAGTGTAATATAATGTATGCAATATTCATAATAGTGCATTTGAATAATGAGACTTCAAAGGGAAGAGTAGGGGAAAAAATAGTAAATTAAATTTTGTACATGGAATTTACATGGAATAGTTTTAATACAATTTGATCCAAATATTATCTTAAGGTTTAGAAAGTTTAGCAAACACAAGAAGGGAAAACATACGAAAACTATTCCAATTCAGCATACTTGTTATGAGCGTATGTAATTCCTTCGTCTCTTTCTATATTTCCAAGAATTTTCTTTAATTTTCCCAACACAACTTTCTCCGCAGAATAGTCAGCGACAGATGACATAGTACTAAACTAAGCTAAAAGGATTTCTCGCTGACTGGGTCAGAGGTTGGTCGTGGTTTTGACAAAGAAAGTCACCCTAAAGTAAAGTGTGTAAGTGCATATATAATGGAAGGAAGAGTGGAAGGAACTTCGGGGGTTTATGGAGAGGTAGTTGAAGAATTTTGAGTGAGTACTTGAAGATATTTTTGCATAAATACGTGCTTTAGACTTTTCCAGGATCATGACTGGGACAAAGAGGATCTCTCTGTCTCTCTTATGTAGTTCATGTGGTTTAACTTTGAACGTCAATGTAATATTTAATTATATTCACATCCTTTTCACTGATCCCTATTTCATTTCCAGATGAGTTGGAGTATGAGAAGGAACTGAAGAATTCCTTCATTTCTCATCTCCTCGCCGTTCAGACCAAAAGACGCCAGCACAACCTGGACAGAAAGAAAACAGAGGGACGAGAGAAGAACTCAACCAATTCAATGCAACAATCTAAAGTATGTCATTCCATACCCTCCCTCAGTTGAAGTACAAATTTCCGCAAGTTCTATAATATGACTTATGTTTGGATTTTTATAGTATTTGACGACCGTCATTCCTTACCATGCGGCTAATGGGCCTCCTGAAAACCCTACACTTCAAGTCCTTATCAAGAGTACGTACTTAGCTACATCATGATGATGAAGAGCCATAAAATTAAATTAAAATTGAATTTATGAATGCCAGATGATATTCTAATTATATTTTTTTATTTCTCGATATAGTACTGAAAGCCATCGAGCAAGACAGCCCAACAGTGCCCACTCTGCTGACCGACTATATTCTGAAAGGTACATTAATACTTCCTTGTAAAGTGTGATGTATATTAGATTTCGTGAGTGTGTGTAAAAAAATGTCCGGTGTGTGAAATTAACTTGTGAAATTATATAAATAGAGAGTAAAATGTCAGGTTGGAATAGACTAGAATTACCAATTTTATTTGAAAATTATGCTAGTGGCAATTTAACGTGGAAAAATAGAATCCCACTTTCCCCATAAAGAGTAGAGAGAGACAAGTAAGTAGGTAGAGTTATTCCATTTGAGAATAAAATTCACACTACTTGTCTCTCCATCCTAATGCTTCTTTTATGTTAATGTGTCTGAGTGTTCCAAGAGTTGGCAATTTGCAAAAGAAGGATAAAAATCACCCAATTTATTCTCGGATGAGTATTATGTGTGTGTGTGTGTGTGTGTGTGTGTGTGTGTGTGTGATGAAACAGTGCGCTCATTCTCTGCTAACCATGATTTAGGGAAGAACTTTGTCAAATCAAAATTATCTACCTTATCTTTACCCAAATAAAGAGTATTAGTATGATTAACGTTTTATTTTTTGTATGTTGGTTCCAGTTCTGTGTCCAACATAATTCCGAGAACGTGTGTGAAGTCAACTCTTCTACTCTGTTATAATCTGGAATCGCTTCAATTATCACCATCCTGGGATCCTCATGCACCATGCGTTGTCTCATCCTCCTCAATAATATTAGTGTGAAGTAAATTAAGGGGGAGGGGATAGAAGATAGATAGAGAGTTTTCGTCCGATCATCGTCATTCTGTTGAAGTCATAGTGACGACGACGTCTACGTGAACTGAATTTAATTTTGTAAAAGGATAAAAAATTTGTCTGATGACTATTCACCTACATAAATAGGAAAGAAGGGAGAAAGGAATGACATGACATTAATTTTAGGAGACAATTTAAAGTTGTAAAGGATGATGACGATGGAGTGGATGATGTCCTTTTTTTAATTTCAAATGCAGGGGTACATATGGTATAAATTACATAAGTAATATGAAAGGAGTTGAGCGTCAAAAATTAACAATAGCTAATACGCTAATATTTAATAGGATTTGTATTTTACAACAAGAAAAAACAGCAAGAACAGCCATGAATAATTTTCTCTGCTTGAAATTTTCCAATTCCAAAGAAAAATAATACAGAATTTTTGCAGTTACATACTAGTATACCTATAATACAAAATACCTAGTAAGGAAAAATGAGGGAGACTATTATATATTAAGAGTATATAATGGGACATCATAGGTAGGATGAGACTAAGTTGAACTAGTTTAAATTGAAACAAACGGGCCATTTAACTATGTAAGTTTACGGACTTTGCAGTTAGGGCTATTTCTCACCTCCATTGTTATCTGCATCAATATCAGCCGTACATGATTAATCTTGTAATTATACACATTTAGGGAAAACTAATAACAAACCTTGTCAACCTGTATTATATTTAATTCTGTTTTACTCCAGTGTATACAGAATGATTGCAAGTTTACCTAAATGATACTCCCTTAAAACTGACAAGAGTTCATCTGGGAAAATGTGGGGTATCACGAAGAGCAGATGACAATTAATTTCAAACAGACCAGAAAGTGGAATCAAAATTTCCTTATAATCAAAATCCAGAAAGGCTACCATTGCTCTTTATTATTCATAGTAGATTTATGTAAGTAGTTGTGTACTAGAAAAATTATCATGTCCTAGATTCCTGGATTTTGAAAATTTGTCTTGATTGAGAGGATAACAAGATCATAGAATTATTGTTCATCTGCGGTGAAAAAGATGTAGGGTCAGAGAATAATTTAAAATTAAAGTTTGCTAAAGCTGAAAGACGACGGTATAGATTTGAACAAAATGAACAAAATAATAAGCTTATATTTTACTAGACACTTTTGTCTTGTCTCGCTTACCTCGTTAATATTTATTCTACTTACAAGAAAGTTCAATATTTAAGTACAGCCACAACAACAAAAATAATTTATGATGACTACAATATAAATGATTGTTGTATGGCGACCCTACTCTTCTCCATAATGTGTATGAGGATATAATGTGACCCTTGCTGAAGAAGCTGTAGGGAATTTTTTAGACGTGGTCTGTAAGTATATTTACTTACTTACTACATACTTCGACTTGTTGGCTGTTTTCGCAAATTTTTCGCATCGCGTTATTTTTAAATGAAATCAATATTCATATTATTGTAATACAATTACTTTGACATACTATTTAATATTGATTTGATGATTGATGTCCCAACCGCTCTTCTTCCACACGTCGTCAACATATAACATACAGATACTTTAGTTACTCACATGTAACTTGTAATAATTTAGCCATGAAGGATAGGAAATAACGACTTAGTTGGGGGAGATGAGGAATAAGTGAATATTAAGGAAGCTAGTCAAGTGTGAGCGTCGACTTCAAAAAAAATGTGTAAAGAAAAGAAAAAAGATTTACATATGATAAAAATATTTGTATTTTGTATTTGACGATCAGGCCGTACCTTCAGCTTATATATTGATTACTTGCTAGAAGTAATATGTATTGTATGATGGGTACATTAAGTGTAAATCCAGGTTACATTTAATTATTCAGTGTGTCATAATCAAAGGAGTTTTGTGTGTGTGGATCATGTCATTACGATGAAAGTTTGCCTTGGCCCATCCATCACATCCTCTTCTACCCTGCTCTTTCCCGTTTACAATATTTACTCTTTTGAGTTGTAACACACAAAAGGAACAGAGTTCCTTTTGAGTCCAGAATGTAAAATTGGAAGGGGGGTGGAGCAGGTCATTGGGTACGATGTATGATGATGATGTGGGTCTAGGTTTGCCATACTATTATTATTATTCTATTGTACACTGTAGTATAAAAGAGACAAGAGTTTAATGTTGAAGATGCTGAAGATTTGGTTTGTCCTCTACCACTGCGAATATAAAGTATGAAAATACTTTCTCCATCTCTACTGAATGAAAATGTAATTATTGATATTACATAGCCTCTAACCTCTTCACATGAATACATGATTAATTATAAATGCTGTGGATTTCGAGCTGTATACACATCATCTAGTATATATACATGATCTAACATAAAATAAAATACAATTGTTTGGGAGAGAGACTTACTTAAATATATCCTTGCAATAAGATTCTCCCTACTCTCTTACCCTTTCTCTCTTTGTTATGTATATTGGCTATGATGTAAATACACGACACACATTGAATATGATTTATCCTCAAAATGGTAGTTGAGAAGTAGTAGTGAAAATGTTATCGTTGTAACCATATGCTTACAATATATTATCATGATAGATACAAAGTGTGCATTTTGTGTGTGCAACAACAAGACAGAAACAAAAAAGTGGCCATAATTTTTGTGTTCCTCCTCAGTTCTCTTGGGTATGTATTATATGATGAAGGATAAAAAACCTTTTTCCAGCTGCTCTTTAGATTTATTATTATTATGAAATGTAGCATGACGATCAAATAATTATTATTACTTACTACATAAGTAGTACATACAAGATAAATATGATGTGTTATATAAGAAGATGCTGTCATCGTACACTTAGTGTTCCTATTAATTACATATTTTGTTTATTTTTTGTTTTTTAAAAAATGTAATACACATGAGAGATATTTATTTATAACATTGTCCCGTATAAGTGGAATGTGAACTCGTGTCAATGTCTCTAGTCATACTTTGACTCATGCAAATGCAAGTACACATAACAGACAAACAAATAAGAAGAAGAATATAAAGTATATATTATAGTATGATACCTTATTTATATTGTATTTAATTTCGTTTAGTTGTACCCTGAAAATAATCTAATTATCAAATGTACCTTGCTTCATCCTACATAAACTACCTATAATATATTATATTTTACCAGTCATTACCTACTTACATTGATGACATAACTACTTATATGTGTAGATTACATATTATGATGATTGGTAGAGCAAAAACTTTGTAATCCTCGCTTTCTGTACATATAATTATGATGCATAATGCAGCCAATAAGAGCCACTTCAATACTTCCACCTCATCAGCATTTATTCTGAATTTTTCAATAAATAACATTTGATTTTCGCAAAATAAAAGCCTTCATTATTTCTCATAAAAATGAAGTATTAGTGTAAATTACATGCATAATGAAAACTTGTAGATCTTTCTCGCATTGCCCATATGTAACTAAATTTGAGAAGACGAAAGGATTTTGTGTCACAAGAAATTCCAATTTTATTGTTTCTTTCTTAATAAATTAAATAAATAAGACAACTTGTACATTCTTCATGATTGCTTAACTTTCCTCCCGTGTTTAAAATAAACTTGGACAAAAAAGTTCAAAAACAGAATGAATTGGGAAATGTACAGTCCCAGCAGTACATAGCAATTTTGTCGGGGTCGAGCACAATCTGAAATTACAGTTTACGTCAATTCAATAAACAGACAAATGAAACATGTGAACAAAATGAGAAATAATATTTACCATCTGCAAACAATGAGTATGTATTGACGAAGATTCCGAGGATCATTTGGATAATTTGAGCAAGTGTGATGGACAGTGACAAATTTTTTGGCACTTTAAATCCAGCTGCCTTCTCAATCCAATACAAAAGATTAATTTCAACCTCAAGTTGCTAATATGTATTAAATTTATATTCCAATTACGACTACTGTACTCACTCGGACTGTAAAGTATATGTACATAACCCCATGAATGAAATAATTTAAGGTCATCTGCAAAGCAAAATAATAACACCATCCAATATCCGTTGTCATGATCGTTAATTATATTGGCTACATAGAAAAGAATTTGTGAAATTTTACAAGAATCCTGTGAGCTGGGTCAGTGCTTCCAACACTCCACCATCCATACACAACGACCGTGGCATGATGTGACCTGAGAATCAAAAACCAAATTTATTTTCCAATTCTAATTTCAACTTCTATTAAGTTTATGTGGAATGTATTCACGGACCAATGAAGAAAAATGAGTTGTTGTTTCCGGAGAACAATGAAAATTGTATCTCCCAATTCAACTGCTTTAGAGAAAGCTCCAAGCCATTCCCAGTAGACATGAGACAGGGAAGTGTCATTCCTTCATACACAATTTTAAAACTCCAATTAATAAAATTATAGGTAATATGCGATTGTTTAAAAAGTAATTCTTTTGACACCTTGAACAAACAGACAGATGAAATCCATTTTTCTTCCCCAAGACATGGAAAACTTCAGGGATACACCTGGAGAATGCCATGATTGAAAAAGATGCTAGAGCAATATTCCACAGTATCATTGGTGCCCTCAGTTGAAAAGCTGACCTCTTTTCCATCAACTTTTGACCCCAGAATGTCAACACAATGTAGACTGTAGCCAAAAATATACTCCATTGCCAGTGTTTTTCCATCCACTCCCTCCAGTAAAAATAGTCAAAATTTTCAAATTCAAAATTTTTTTGATAAGGTGGGTTCACTATCGGCATCGGATAATAGTTGACTAATAAACTATTGTTCTGATCGCACCACCTCACTATCTCATCTCCTTTCTCTTCAATTCCTCCCAGAAGAATCTTTTGCGAGGAATTCACTTTCACAAAGTGCCCCATCTTTCAAAATTTTGAAACTTCTTTACAAACACACAATTCACAAAGGCTACAATCAAAAATTTGTATTTTTTCAGTTCATTCTTAATATTTTGGCAATGGTGTAAAGTTTGACAGCGGCCGGCACCGTCCGATAACTTGCCTGAATGTGCGTAGAAATGTCTGTTTTTGTGCAATTTTTTTGGCACACAGCTCCTTTCAGTTAATCTTTGTCAAAAAAAGGAGGAAAAAACTAATTCATTATTCCGTCTTACACATTTTCAACTTTCATCACTCTCTCTCTCTCTCTCTCTCAAGAAAGTCTTTTTTGTTTCTGGTCAATGATGACAAATGGCGAGAGGGAGCAAAAACTTGGTTTGACACAAGACTGCTAAAAATTAATTATTTTACTATCTTCACACTGGAAAGAGTCATGCCAGACTCTCGGACACACAAAAAATCACTTAGCACAACCCTATGAGGAATCTCCAAAAAATTATATTACATAATTCTTGTGGTTTTCATCCCTTTTCACACGAAATACTCGGATGAAGACAGAATCGTGTCGGCAGAGTCACCAGGCTGGAGCAAGTACTTCCGGAAAATTACGAAATGAACTTGTAAAACCTTGAAAATTGTATTGCACTCCACACACAAAAAATACCTTCACTGCTTACTCAACTCCCTTTCCCTTGTTTCAACTCCACAACACTCTACGCAATTCCGAAAATCATGAAAGATGTTAAATGATGAAGGATATAAATTATAATGGAGTAAAAAAATTGATGCAAAAAAATATTAGATGGGACGGAAATGAGGGGAAGATTTTTGGGAGACTCTCAAGCCGGATGCCAGCTGTCAGTTCCATTCGCAAAATTGATGAGGTACATACCAGTAGTAAGTAATAATATGAATTTTTTGAGGTCCTTTTTCTTTCCTCTTGGAATGACAATAAAAAAAATTGGGGGATGGTACATAGAGACTGGCGTGAAAAAATGACGAGCCAAAGATTTAGTATCTTTATCTCAACAAAATACAATGTTAGTTACACACAATAGGTTAGGTTGTTCATCTTTACGCTTTTTAGCCATGTTAATCATTTAACAACTGTTGGGAAGAGGCTAAGGGATTTGTGTGTGTGTGTGTGTGTGTGTGTAAAATATATTTTATTCAGCCTCTCCCCCTTTTACATAATTTCTTCTACACTGAGATTCGTTGTGCACAGATGCGGGTAAAATAGATGTGAGAAGAGGAAGAGGAAGATTATATCGATGTATGTTTAACTTTAAATGGATTTTCCACAATTTGTGGTGAACCAGTGGATTCTGACTACTCCCTTGTTAAATTACCCCATTTTGTGCCGGTTGGACTGGGTGTTAATTGTTGGAGGAGGGTCTATGATCAGATTATTCTTGGGATCCTTCTCAAGTATCTCAAATTCCTCTTCAATGTCATGTCTAAGCTCCAGCACTTGATTCATATTGGACATGATGTGTTTACTCACTCCGAGGAGAATATCCAGTTGACCCTTGTACCCGGAGACAAAGAAGTAGATCCCTTTTGAGAATTCAAATTGAAGATGAGTCAATTATGCAACTATTCATGGTATGACTTTAAATAAATACAAAATTTTCTTTTACCTGCTGTGGAACGGAGGACAGAAAATCCTCGGATGGCCACCAGTGGACAACCGCAAATTTTGAGGACGGTGTCAAAACCAGGGAAATTTGTCATGATACTCGTAGTAAAGATGAGGAACCGGCCCACATACTTGACGGGTAAGAGTCCAATAATGTATGAAATTCCATACATGGTCATGGGAAGACGAGAAGTTTGGAAGGACCGGATCCCATGGTCAATAAATTCAAGAATCTGTGTCCGATCGTTGAGGCCGGTGGGTATCGGGATTGAAGAACCGAATCTGTCCGAATAAATTATTATACATGTAAGTGAGATAAAGTCATCATTTTATGAATCACAATTTTATACATTACATCTGATTCCCAAGTTTCGTCGTCTTCTTTGGGGTAGCAATCGAAATGGCTGCATGCATAGACTGAGGAATGACCAGGTCATGACGATTCATGTACTTCCGAATCCCCCCAGCCATAGCTGCCGTACAAACAGTGACAAACTTGACCCCACCATGAGCCTCCCTCACCCTCTTGATCCGATGAGTAGGAATAGAGTCAAAAGAGGTGAATAGAAAGTCCCTCCTGGTTTTGGGCCACCCAGTATGCCAAACATTGTCATCCCAAACATCAAAAGTATGATTGATGACCTCACACAATCCCAAAATAGGATAGGACAAAATGTACCACCACCGTTTGACCCAGCCCCTCTTACGGTTCTTAACATGACCCAAACTCTTTGAGAATTTGTTGATGAATCGTTGATACGCTTCCGGTTGTTCAAAAATGTGGGACAAGACATTCAGAACTGCCAGAGCGTCACAAAGTCCATGATGAAATTTAGTGACGATGAGAGTGACTGGTTCTCCAATGATTTCATCATTACTTGTCATAGCATCCCTTCCAATCATGTCTTTATACCTCACATTGTGATGAATAATAAATTCCCAGGGTGATGTGTCCTTTTTGTAGGGTACTTTGTTCAGTTGGAAACACAAGTCTGCTACATTATCCTCATTAATCTCCATCTGACCTTTAATTGGATCCACATCCCCGAGCATTTTGACATGATCTGCAATATTGAAGTAAGGTTCATCCCTCCACACTGAAAATCCTAACCAGGTTGTCAAATACTGTTTCAGTTCCCGGAACCAAGGGTCAGGATGATGTTTTTGAAATTCATTCAACTTCCGTTGACACAACTGTTGAAAGTCTTCCAATTTTAGGTGACCCTTTATCCAACCATGACATCCCAGATTCAATTCAGGATTGTAGATGTAGGGATCCGATGAACCGAAAATATTGTCCATCCCTGTGAGGAGATCTCCATAGTCGGGTAAAAACCAATTCTTGTAGAGGGTCAATAGAGCCCGAAGTGGGATCAATATGACCACGGCAAGGAGGACGATGGGGAGGAGTGAGATGATTGTTGTGAAAACCAACACTTTTAGAAATATCAGTAGAAATCTGTTCTCCACGAGACAACTCATCCTAACTTTTGTAAAATGAGAATTTTTTAAGAAAAAATATTTACTGCCCACTCAATTTCGGACAGGACAAGATGAAGACTGAGGGAGGGAGAGTGAGAGTGAAACAAAATGTGTGTGGGATGCAAATTGGCTTGTAAAAAACATCAAAAAAATCTTTTCTGGTTGGTGAGCTAAGGAAATTGTGTGTGTGTGTGAAGGGAAGTCGTGCAGGTACTACAATAACATAGTATTAAGGAAAAAACTGTTTTTTGTTCCGCTATGTGCATTTATCATTCACCACATATTTTGGGTTTTTTCCTCACTGCCCGTTTAATTAGATTGTTGGTGAAAATTGTGCATTCTTGAGACCTTCACCTTCCTTCAAAGAAATTTCTTCAGACATTTTGGTATTTTGAAACAATGGTGCATGTGCATACTAATAATGTACATATGTGGAAAGCATCCAAAATGCTCTTCACTTTAATAATATGTAGTAATAATTGTGATTACTGCGTTACACGAGAAAGGTTCCTAACTTTATTCGTACTCTTACCATAATTTAAAAGACCCTGTCTGGTTGCCACGAGCTTCTTGACCTTTCGAAGGTGGTGTGTGGTCTAATGGGCCTATACTATAGATAGATATGGTAATGTTATGTACGTTATTCCTTTTAAAAAGTGTTGACGAGTTCCGCATGATCTTGAGTGTCATTTTAATTGTTATAACACACCATAAAAAGATTCGACCAGTATTTTGTCACGGACTGGAGTCCACACACATACACCTTAGCTAATTATAGCGACTGTCACTTAAAGTTTATCCGTCTATTTTGGTAAATACATCGTTAGAACCTGGATCCGGAAAAACTGTCATTGACATGATCATAATAAATTTTACTGCATGTGAAAATATTTTGAAGATTGCATGTCAGAAGACATCATGGCGAAGTTTACTACTTATTTTTGTTTCAAATTACACATTATAATATAATATAATGATTTAGAATATTATATTTGTAATCAAAATAATTGTATTGACACACACAGATTCACGCAGAGGCATCAGAATAAATCAAATCCACATTACCCATGTGAATCAACACATTAAAGTAACTGCCTTTTGTGTGGACAAGAAGAAGAAAAAAGAAATGAACAGAAAATTATCAGATTAACAAATGTTCTTCTTAAAAAGTTATTTTAAGAAATTAAAAAAGTTGAAAGAAAAAGCCTTAAAGGACATAAATATCAATTATAAATAAGCACGGAGGAATTCTGGATATAGATTTGATTTATCCTTCCGGGAGAACAATATTATCATCAAAATTTAGTAAAATTTCTTCTACTGTAACACTCACGCCGTCATCCTTCCCTTTGTTGTTGTCTGTTGGGGTGCTAGTAGCCGTAGAACCAGAAGAAGAGATTTCATTGCCCGTTGTCCAAGTCTTGACCTTTTTACAGGGAGGCTCCTCAATTTCATTCAACTTCTCATTCTCTATATCCTTCACTAGGCCCAAATGATTATTATTATTAGGACGTGTTGTGTCATTGGAATGTTGACTACGGCGGTGGTCATAAATGACACAGTCATCATCAGAGTCCTCAAAATATAGTTTTCTCCGCTTTTGATTCAATATCAACTCCAAATTTTCTCTCAAAGCCTGAGCCACATAATCTTTAAGGATACTCGGATCTAAAGTTATCGAAGAGGAAGACACGTTTCCAGTCGAATTATTATTCTCATTAATTGTGTTACTAAAAACTTCTACGATACTCTCATTATCATCAGACTGATTGTCAGTCTCAACTCTGTTTGAAAAATGTTGAATGTCCTCTTCTTCATCCTCCTCCTCTTGGCTATCGTCTGCATCCATGTAGTGAATGTTCTCATCGAATTTCTCCATGACTGGCAGTTGTTGTTCTTTATTAGTAGTATTAGTAGCAGGGAGAGGAGCAGAAATTGGTGGAAATTGAAGTGTACCCGCAGAGGGATGAATGATTCTCTCTAGTGCACTCAACATTTGATGACAGTCTGTTGCAACAGTATGACTTTCATCCCTTGTTCCCAATTCTACTAAACAAGTAATGAGTCCAAGGGACACAGGAGACTTTGGATTAGGATTCATGGCCAACTGTACCAAACATTTCAGTGCAAAACGTCGACATTCACTAATATTGTATGGACTAGGATAGTCAGATGATTCGGTAAAATCTCCCACGGTTGTTGCAAGTGTCAAGTAGGCTGCCTGAATAAAAGAAAGTAGAAAAAAATTAGATGCACATAATGATAATGGACAGATTATAATTCAAAGTTTGAATTTAAAACTAAATAATAAAAACTTACTCTATGAGATGGAAAGTCCAAGGTAGGAATTAAAAGATCAAGGCACTGTAGAGCAACGGTACATACGACTCCACTTTTGGTCACTTCTTTCACATCCACATTGTTCGAGTTGGAAGGATTAAATAGAGTTGCACCTTGCTTTTGTTTCTTCTTCCCCTTTTTAGACTTGACCCCCAGTACGAGTACCACATTCTGCTTGTCAATTTTGATATCCTCCATTATGTGCTGGGTGAGCACAGTGGCATTCTTATTGTTAGAGATTGACCCTTTGGTGACAGTCAACCAGGATTTGAAAACACGATATAGTTGAGTTTTTAGATTCCTGTAATTGCATACATGAATTAAGATATCAATCATAAATAATATAAGTGTTACAGTGTATAATGTTTCTCAATCTGTAGAACTATTTTTAAAAATAAATATGATTGTCTTACTCGAATGAGCTGGGTTTCTCCTGTATCCATTTAAATTCTTGTAAAAGAAGCAGTTCCAGTCTTGACGCGTCTGGGTATAATTGACTTCCACAGCTATGACATAAAAATATGTATTTTTACTTGTTTTGTTTTTTGTAGCAGTTACAGAAAGAATCATTTGTTTAGATTTACACAAAAAGTATTCATCATCGTGGAATGTAATGAGTAATGACTATGTAGTACTTTTACTTACCTTAAAATAACTTTGTCCAACAGCTCCAACGCAGCAAGATGTACAGCCGGCAACATATTAGCCAAATTTATATTCTCTCTGGGTACCACGGAATCGTTGTCATCATCTCCCTTTGATTTCAAAAGACTTAAAGGATTGACCATTGTCATATTAGCTAGTAAATTCAAAATTCCTCTAATTGGTACAGATTTCGGTGCTGGAAACGGTTCACTAAAATTGCAATAAAAAATTTCAATGAAATGATTTCAGTGTAACTTACAATTGTCATTCACACATAAGTACAAGGAATTTTTTTGAATATTTTACAAAGTACTTACACCAAAAATGAAGCCAGAATACGAGTTAAATTAAGAAGACGACGATTCGTTAGAGACATTCGCATCAATACATTGGAATGACGAATATTGGACAGATTAAGAGATTGACCACCTTCCAATACATAGGGATTCTCCGCCTTAAAAAGACAAACAGCAAAAATATTCATACACACAAAAATTACTTATTGTACAACAGGAAATAACTTACATACTTAATTATTTTGACTACATAATACTTGTACTTACATCAAGTTGTGGACAAATATCCTCGAGCAGACAAACAAGTGTATCATACGAGGCATTGAGAATTTTAGTAACTGTATCACTCCAATCTTGACCATACTTTTCTCCTTTATTACCACCTCCTCCTATGGCCGATAATAATGGAAACATTTTCGCAATATTCTCAAATGCAATTTCATCCTGATAGTGCAAATCGATCGCTGGAATTATGATTCTCTCTAGTTGCTGTCTGTACTGTCCACATGGACCACGATATCTCTCCATACATGAAAGAAGTAGTTTAATTTCTTCGGTATTTGTCAAACGAGAAGAATTCGAGTTGTCAACAAAATGAGATAAAAGCTTTGGGACAATTGTCGAGACTATTAGTTGATTTATCTCAGGTATCTTGTGACACATTGGAAGTAAGACTCCTGGAAAACCAAAAAGGGTATTAAAATTATTTAATATGGATAATCAATTTTAAAAAATTATTACCATACTGTGTATTTCTATTTTACCTAAAATTTTGTGAGTCAAATCTAACTCAAGGCACTTTGTTAGTAGATTTAATGTGGACTGTAATGATTCTTGAAATCGGACGAGTCTTGATGTATCAATTTGTGTTACAAAATTGTCAAGGAGTAATAGTCCTTTGGAACACGTTTTTGGCTCATTTAACAAATGATTAATGCATTTTAATCCTGCCTTTAAACCCTCGTCATCCTGTGATAAAAAAAATCATCAAAATTTTTTAATATTGTACTACATTCCTTTAATGAATTTTTGATCACAAGTAATAGAACAGGTTTCAGAATATTGTTTTGAGAAAGAAAACTTACAGCATGTCCGAAGACGTTGTGATTTTTTAAACCAAGAAGACAGTCCAATAAAACCGGATCATCCGATTTTTCCGAGTCCACAATCACATCAGTACACAGTGATATGAGGCCAGCCATTGTATTAATTGGGATTAAAGTACAACAGATGAAAACGACTACAAACTAAATATGTTTTGTCGAGGTCCTTCACCAATGTAATAAAAATATTTTCGCCATGTGCTCAATTCCAGTTTCGCCGTCAGTGCAAGGATGCATCAAATGCTCTTGTTTATATACCAATGTCATTTCAATGAAGACTTCGAATTTTATTTTTTAGCTTAAGTTAGAGATTGTATTATATAAGTAGATACAAATGATTTACAAAATTTTGGCTGTTCATAAATTGATCACAATGAGTGTATAAATGTTTTTACACACACTATAATCAATAATATAATAATAATTCTTCATAAATACTCTTCGTGTTCATACAGAGAGAAAGAAGTTAATGTTTACACGAGTGTTGTTGTTTTCAGGTTGAATCATAATAATTTCATTAATATTATTACTCAAGCTTCAAGTTAGATATTTATTATTATTATTATAGAATGTAATTCCAACTAGGCTGATTTTGTCACCATTAAGACAGCTGAAGGTACTAGACCTAAAACAAACACGAAAAATGAAGAGATTCCTTTTTTGAAGCATGCTCAAAAGTACTAAGTATGTACGAATTTTGTACCATTACAATGTAATGTACATTTGATGTAAATTGTAAATGTAAAACGCAAATTTACCTAGTGAGAGGAGTGGACATTCATAGTCTTCATTCTGAAAGATTTTTCGAGGGTAACTTGTCATTAAATTGAAGGGACCATTTAGGCCATCAGTACGATTAAGCTCCACAAAAAGACGAACAGCAGCCAGAGGCTCACTCACACCGAATGTCTGAACTAGAGATTTCCCGTTTGGAAGTCGAAGCTATAAATTACACAAGAAACAAATCATGGTACTAAGTACATATCTTTTTCTAAAGTATTTAGTAGTTAGTTTGTAAAAATCTAATATTACAGCATGTAAATACTCAATTACCTGAAGCTTCGTTTCTTTATAGTCTTTTTTAGCAGCAGAATCAAGAGACTCACTACTCCCAGCTGCCTCAACTACTGGGGTTGAAGGCTCAGAAACTACAGGAGGAGTTGGAAGAGTAATCCCAGAAGCGGCTGCTTCAGCTGCAGCAAATTTCGCTTTCCTTGCAATTTTGTCCAACTCAATTTGTGCTTTCACCCTCTCTCTAGCTTGACGGTCTTCAATTTTTTCCCTTCTACGAGCATCAGCTATAGCCTTCATTTCTTGTTCCTCAAACCTCCTCTTGGCTTCTGCCATTTCTTTACCAGATTTCATTCGAAGTCTTTCACGTTCCAGAGCCTCCTTTTTCTCATTCTCCTCGCGTTCAAGTCGCTTCTGTTTCAACTTTTCTTCAATTCTTTTTAGTTGATCTCTCTTCTCTTCCTCTGTCAGGGGTCGTTTCTCCTCCGTCGATTCAGAAAAATTAGTATGTTGTGTTTTTGCTGCGTGGAATTCCATTTCTGCAGCATTTTTGAATAATTTTCCACAGCTGTAATAATGTCGCAAAAAGAACATGTTACAATCTTATTTCTATTGATGCAAAAATTAAATTAGACATTACATCCTTCATCGACCATCAACTTACTCTTCACATTTGTAGGAACGGGGAATTTCGTCTACAGCAGCTGATTTGTCTTCGGCCTTGACATCTTCACCCGAAGGAGGACCGGCTGCATCAGAACTTGGAGGTGGAGGATCTACTAATGTAAGAGTAGCTTCCTCTTCGGAGTGTGAGAGGATCCTTTAATATTAAATTGTTATTTAATTACTGTAAATCAAATGTTCAAGTAAATATACTTATCGTTAGTGTAACATGACTTGTACTAAAATTAATTTATTAATAAATACCAATCCATCGCTGGCTGTACTCCTTTGCCTTCTGTTGCTGCAACTGCCTTTTCTCTGTAAACAAAATAAAATTTAGTACACGTTAGAAATAATCGGAAATGTCAAGTCATGGTTGTGATTTTACTTAAGACCGATTTCAAAGAGTAGTAAAATTATTATTGAATTATGAAAACTTACGCTTTGTCCTTTGGGAACCCCATTTCTACTAATGATGAAACAAAATCAGCCATGATCACTTTCAAAAGATTTTATTGAAAAGAGAAAAAGTTTTGTCAGAATTTCATAGAATTTCTATTCAAGTGCTTCTTTTCGCGGCACGGCGAATTAGCGTTATTTAGTATGACGAATCAGAATCTTGAATGGCAACTAAACTAAAGTTGATGATGATGGAACCCATTGTTGTATCGAGAAGAACGAGTTTTATTATCCGTAATTAACAGATGATCGCATGGATATAAAAATCACAACAAACGGGAGCTGGTCACAGCAATTTACAATGATACGACAGAAAAAGCAAGGCTAACTCTGTTCCTGTGCTAAAAAAGAGAAAATTGTCATATAATTGTAATGTAAGATTAAAAATTCTACACCACGACAATTTAGGTTACAGCTGAAAAAAATTACAAGTTGTAATGTACAAATTATTGAGGTAGTATGTATTTTACATAAGTCGGTACATACTAGTAAGTAATATCAATAGCACTACAGTTGTTTGTTTGGCAATAGTTCAAGGAAAGCGCAGGATCTGCGGATGACTAAAATAAAATAAAAACGAACAAAACTGAAATTCGACCCTAACTATAGCACACTCGTATAATAGTTAACATTAAAAACCATAATTTAACTTGTGTTCAAGTCCATTCTATTAAAATAAGGAACAGTTTTCCTAAAAAAATTTAAGAAGAATATTATCCCATAATTGGCTTAAAAGATATCGCATAACAGAAGGATAAACTAGTCTTCCCTAGCTCACAAGATCACAACTTATTATAATAGCCCATATTTCATTTCTAGTGGGATTGAAACGTCAATTAAAAGATTTCTCTCTCTCTCCCAATAAGATACAATATATACATATTTACCATATTATTAGGCATATATGTAACTGTTTTTATATTACATGTAAATCATAAAATAGTAAGTGTAAAATTTACGTATCTATAGGTAAAAAGTATTTAGAAGTAGCAGTCAATTCATTTCATTCTATCTTCATCTTCATCCACTACTAAGTGGTGTTATTTTATTTGGCGTCAGCATCCAGTAAATTTCCTGCTTTAAAATTTGGGGTAAAGAGGATCTATCGAGTAAGTAATCGGCAATCTTCAATATGCACAAAGTCTTCAAACTGGGTTCTGTAAATTCAAAATTACAAGTCATTTAAATAACATGCTTATTACATAGTATAGTTGATGAAGAGCTAGATATTTACGAATTTTACTAAATGTACTACAGATATTACTATTACATACCCATGTCGAGGACAAAAGTGTCATCATGGTCAGTCAGTGAATTTTCTTCTGGCTCATTGTCATTGTTGGCAAGAATTATGTTAGCAATTGGACTAGTTCCACCAAAGAAGAAAACTCTGCAATAAGCACATTATTAATAATAAACCAAATAATTTCCACATATAGATTTAGTGATCATGAGGATGAGGTAAATACCTGCTGTCCAAGAGGACACAACCTTGACGGCTGTACAAAATAAAATGAGTAAATATTTATATTAGATAATTGTGACTGTGTAATCCGTTCATAGCGTCATAATGAAGAGTTAAAATACCGTCGGGGTGCTGGTCCTTTCCCAAATGGCACAATTTTTCGCCAATCCGCTGTTTCTGTATATTTACATAGAAAGACAAAATAATACATTCATACTGACTATTTAATGAGGACACTTGCATCCCAATCACAATATATTATAAACAGGAAGGCTTACCCGGATCATATCGAAATAAGTCATTAAAATGAGTATCTGTTACTCCATTGTAGCCACCAAAAACGTACCTGTACACAAAAACAACACGTTACACACTCAATTTTCATTGCTTACATAAAAAATGTCATAATAAGAACACCAATAAGAAATGACATTAATCATAAATATACAGAGTATTGTGACGTAAAAAGTTAAAAATTAATAGTAAACTGTGTCGTTACATGAATCCATTGTGCATAACTATATAAGAAGACAGTAAAGAAGAATAACATTAATATTCCATTATTTGTTCATATGATACAATAATCAAATTATATGAAATTTGGTTGATTGACGTTACGTACAAGCAGAATGGGATCGTCTACCCTTGGGACACTCTCCACTTGTTTTTGGTCTAAACCATTCGTGTCTTTCAACATCAAAACAAACTGAAATGTCCACAAAATTTGTTTTTTTATTAAAACAAACTACCTTGTAAAGATTAGAATAGTTATTAGACAATGGGATGCTGTCACATTACCTATACTGTTGCAGTACATTTCAGATCTAGTGTGGAAAGGACCATTTTCATCTCCTCTTCCCCCAAATATAAACATGTAGCGATCCACTGAGTAAACAATTATAAAAACAACTTATTTAGAACAAAGTAATAAAAGAAAGGACAAGGGATAAGCAAAGTCAAAATACTTACGATAGACGGTTGCCGTGTGGAAATCACGGAATGTGGGTGGTATTCCCTAGAAAATGAACAAAATGAAAATATTTATTGCATACTACAAAAAGTTCTAATGACGGAATCAATTAACGAATTGACAACTTACGGCAGTAGGAATAAAGGACCAGTGTAATGTCTCAAGATCTAATGAACCAAAAAAACATTAAAATTGACGCCGCAAGGATATTGTACATATACTTTATTGTTATAATATAAAGAATCGTTAAGAGTAGTGTGAATTAAGGAAAGTTATTCAAACGTTATCAAATTATTAAAATACTTTTACCTAATGCATGCACATCTTGAGAGAAAAGTCCAATTTGTTCCTCATATCCACCGAACACAAACATCTTATTCCTTCACAAAAACACCATACGTGATATGAATATACTTTGCAAAAGACTGAATTGATAATTAATATGATGTATCACAAAAAAACGCAACAGTTCAGTGAAAGTCATAAGCAAGTAATAAAATTTACCGTATGACAACAGCTGAATGTCCATCTCGAGCACCAGGGATACTTCCCGTTACTGAGGGTCGTTCCCATTGCATTGTTTTGGTGTCGAATCGGAACAACACTGTACACAATTTATAACATGTACTGTAGAGATCTAATTTTTTCTTTATAAAAATCTTAAAAATTGTGAAAGTGAACAAGCTAGAAAAACATATTTTTTAAATTCCAGTTTTTTAAGTAACCAACCTTTGCATGCATTTTCATCATTACGACCACCCCAAAGATACACGAATCTTTTGTATGCAACTGCAGTGTGACCATATCTACAAAAATATCAAATTTATTCAGAATTCTTTTAAAAACAACACCCCTACACAAATAACGTATAAGAAAGTAAATAATTTCTGTGACTAAATACCTCTGAAATGGAGTGTCTGGACTTGACTCCAATACGAGTAGTTTCCATCGGTAGGTCACTGTGTCAAAACAACAAAAATTATACATTAGGAAATCAATATTGTCTCTTCAGACAAAACTACATCCAAATATGTGCGAGACCAAGAAAAGTATCCAAAATTTTTACAAAAAACTGACCTGGATTTAAAACGTAGACGTCAATGCTGCGGAATAATCATAATCACACTAATTAATAATTCATTAGTATTCGAACCAGAGTTGTACATACTATTTTATGTACCTAACGATAAGTAAATATCATTTAGTATGTAAGTGTATATTATGTAAGTAACAAGTTTTTGCAATAAATGTACATACTCTCGTTGAATGGAATAATTCTCTCCTGTGCAGTATCCTCCAAATGAGTATAGTAACTATTGGAAAAATTGAGAAAAAAGTACACTTCAGTAGATTTCCTTAAAATGACCAAAATAAGGGACCTCCCTTCTGGATCAGTCACACAAAGAGAACGTCCAGTAAATGTAAAACGTATGTAAATGTAAATAATATAAAACTAAAATTCATACCTGACCCACTGTCACTGCAGCATGGTTGACCCTGCGAGGACCTCCCTTGATGTGCACCGTCCAATGCATCTTTAATTACAATTTATCCCATTTCAGAGTTAGAGACGAAATTAAAAAGTTTCAAGGCAACAAACTGCCCTTTGAAACAATTTTTGGGACACAAAGTCCTCAATGGCAAATGAGCGGCAAAAAAAATCAGCTGTTTCAAAAGTTCGGTTTTTTTTCGAAAAACACTTCTCAAAAATTGTGATATCTTGTGATACATGGACTGACCTGTGGGATTTTTCTGTCGATTGGGGTCGGAGGTAAGCCTTCTACAATTTCATTGTCATGAATTCCGTTCCTGGTATTTTGTGAGTGAGCCATGTCTTCATCTCTTTGTTGTAACTTTCTGTACTCGCTCCTCGATTTTTTAAAATAATTTAAAATCACAGCTAGAATCACAGTTAGGCTGAGACAGGTCAAGAACAAAACGAAGCCATGCAGTGTCAGTGGGGGGAACGGGTAGTATGGTAAAAAACTGAGGTAACCTGCTCTAAACCGGCCACTAACACTCGGTATTAGAAGCATGTGGGATAACAAACTTGCAATATTCTCCATGGGACAACTTTCTTTTGATTATTATCACATGTCGTTCACTAATTATTATCAAATTATGTGTCTTTTTTGTGTTGGAAAATTACAAACTTGGCGTCACTCTCATTCTCGGGCCTGTTGTTCAGTAAACGAGTATCATTAAAATTTAATTTATTATCTCATCGTCGGCTTTTTTTTGTCTGCCTGTTTTTTCATAGGAGAAGGAGAACAGGTAGATACGTCACATCATTGTCAACATCTCTACACTAAAGATTCAGCATCCGTAAAGATTCAGCAGCTACTACTACAATTGACTCTACTTTACACTCTCAAGATTCTGTATACTGTAAGTAAATAATCTACACCTATAATAATTACTATTCAGCTCGTCTTCTATATTTAGTCTCACTATGATTCATGAAGTTTGCTATTATATCTATCATAATACTGCCTACGGTCAATTATTTGCCATTTCATCTCTCTCTAACTAACTACTTCTGTTGTGTTTTTTTTCTTCCTCTCTCTCTAACTAACTACTTTTGTTGTGTTTTTTTTCTTCCTCTCTCGAGTATTTGTCTTTTTTTCTTACTTGTTGTAGTATATTGTAGTTCGTTATCGCTTATATAAACTCGATAGACCTTGAACTTGTCTGTGGCGTATTAGTTGCTACACTGATCACCAAGTGAGTGTGCTGGTGGAACCACTAATCTCTAATAATAATGAAGATTCATTTTGATTACGTGAATCTAGTTTATTTAGGTAGTGAGTATATACAATTTGAACAAATTTCAATTGACATCACATCATGAAATGTTATATTTTCCACTATAAGAACTATCGATATAAAAATTCATAACTTTCCTTTCTTATACAATAAATTGAACAGTAAATGAGTAATAAAAATATTTGGGGCAATACAGCTCAGACTTTTTACTACCGTGTCTATCTTTTGTAGTACAGTATGTATACTATAGGTAAACCAAATCCCTTTCTTTGACTCGCAAAGTTAGTTCCAAATTTCCTTACACAGTTTCCATGCGTGTAATTTTGAGCATGCACAAAAATAGTAACTTGATATTGAAGTGTACAACTTTTTGATTACTTATTTTCAATCAGAAATTTACCGGATGCACTTGTGTGTGTGTGTGTGTGAAGGATAAAGAGAGGAGAGAGCACTTGTGAGATGCACAAATTATTTCGAGATAATGTTCACAATCAGTTCACAACAGTGTATAATATATCACAGATTAGTTATAATATATCACAGATTAGTTGTTACGATAAGACAGTAGCAAGTAGAGTTGAGAATGTTTACAATTTATTTTTGATTTATTATCATTCCACTTTGTCCACTGTCACTCGTTCCATTTTTGTCACTACAGTATGTATGTGGTAGAAGAGCAGTTGTAGTAACAGAATTAGAGTTGTTGGAGAGGTAACTTAACTGTAGCCACTTAATTGTAATTAATACACAAAATCAAGTGAGTAGTAAACTGAGTGAGACTCCTTGTCTCGGAGAGATATGTGATTTTTATATATTTTATATTCAGAATGTGTAACAGAGACGGAAGAAGGGGAGGAAGGGCTAACGGTACTTTTTGTGTATTCAGCGTGCGAATTGCACGACCGACTAACAGAAGAATATACAACAAGTCTCCGTCTTCTTCTTCTCCCTCCTTCTCCTCCTCATCATCATCATGTTTGTGTTTTATAATGATACAAGTGTATAGGGACGACGACGAGATGATAGTATTGAGGTTACCTACCTTCCTTGTCTCTCACTTGTGCTGTTACTTTTTTTTTTGTGTTACTTCTTGTTTGTATGCCTTTGGATGGATTGAATGTGTGAGTGTGTGTGTACTGGGACTGGGACTGATAGAGTATGTCAGATCTCTGTTACTCTGTGGATACAAACTGAGTTTGGTGGTCTGTCAATGTGCCATTATACATATCCACAGCAAATCTGGGCTTAGAAAATACAGAGGGAGAGAGAGACAAAGTGACAGGAGAGCAACACAACAACAACAACATCAGTTGATGCCTCGCTTTAACTTTCCATTATAGTAATATCGTCGTAGTAGTTAAGTTTGGTCTGGTTGTCTGTCTTTGTTTGTGTGTGGATTGTAGATGGACCTTTGCTTTTTGAATTCTACCTTGGCTTGGATTTGAAGATTAGATTCAAACTATAAACTTACATAGTTACTTACATTGTACATTCATAAAATGTTGTACATACCTTATAAATTATAATACTTGCCAACTCAATTGGAAAATCCACTTGCATCTCTCTCTCTCTCTCTCTCTCTATCCCAAATGCAATTCCTCCTTTAGGAACAGCAATTTCGCAATTTTTATTGGAACATTTTTTATATCTCTCACACCAAAATTTGATTCATATACACTTACTATCTTCACTCTTACTCTCTGCTCCCGTCCACTTCTCCTTTTCTTTATATCTGTCTCACTTTCTTTCTTCCTCCTGATTTTATTGCTTTTTACTTAAAAAGTTTACAATGCAAATTTTTGCATACTGTAACAGTGTACACAGTATAACAAACAACAACCAGTATGGTCACTGCAGTTAACTGTTGTTGATGTTAAAACGACCAATCCTGAACATTTGTCAGTATCATTATCATACTAACTCACATGTGTAATAATTAGAGCAACTCGTTTAGTATTAATTAGTATTACTGGTACTACCTGGATCAATTGAAACTGAAATTTTTATAGAAATTTAGCATGTGAGGATTTGATTTGGGATAAATGTTGAAAGTAAATGTGTAGCATGAACTGGAAATTAAAACTTATGCGTGTGTGAGTATGTTTAAAATGGTTAGCTCAGAATAGACATGCACCTAAGTAGATTTAAATATGTGTTGGTATTACCTTAGTTTGGTTGCTGCTGCTGAGGACAGCTGATCCCGTCTTTCATGCTTGTTGATTTATATTCTTCATAGTGGACGCACTGCAGTTACTAAATGTGACTATAAATATATGTCATCAACATGGTCAACGTCTTAATTTACAAGCTCAGTTGAGTACGAGGGGGAGAGATAAAAACTTTGCATAAAATGTTACACACTACCATTACTTAATTATTGTTATACTGATAGTAAGTACACCAAGTACTGTCCATACTTGCAAATTTCCTCATTTGACATACAGCTACTAGGTAGGACGTACTTTTACCGTGAAATCATTCAAACAAATTCTACAGTTCTCCATCATCACACTTGCAACTTGAAAATGTAAAATACATTAAGATGCAAAACACTATAATACTGCATTTGCAAAATTCCATGCTACATCTGTTTGGCTTTTAAGTCTTTTAATCTTTACTATCAATTGCATTGTATGTTCCTGAATTTATAATTAGTATTAGTTCAAATACATTCCCTGTAGATTATGCATGGTCAGTTGGTACTTACAAGACCAGTTGTTGTTTTAGGTGTGTTCTTAAAATACATAAGCTGATGATTATACACATATTCTTCATTTCTTATTATTGTCGAGAATACGGGCTTTGATATTATCAGCACAGTTTTTTGTATTAATCTAGAGTTTAAGGAATTAGTGAAAGAATAATACTTGTGTACTTATAGAGCAATGACACAAAGTGTGTCGTACAATTAAACACGATGATGACAAGTAATTGTGTATAGATAGATGAAATTAATTGTTTGGATTTCAAGTTTGACTTTCCTTTGTTCACTCCTTTTTCTAGCCTTCAGTTTTGAATGTTCATTTTAAATGCGATAAATTTAAATGCTCATCTAATTATATATATGATGATAGATATCTGCACTACTACTACTCTCGAGTGTAAAGACACATGCTAAACTGTACACACGTTTCCTTCCATGTATGCTTAGGTTTAGTCTTTCCGCTAGCTTCACGTTGATTTAACCATTCTAACAATCATGAACACGTTGCTGTTGATTATGTAATTCCCATTGCCAGCGTCGTCTTGCAGAACTAACTAACTCTGCAGTCAGTCAGTCAAGGTCATTTAGCATGTCAAGGTTTCCGTTTTGCCCACGAATTATTTAGCATGTCAGACGAGAAATGAACAATTTTATCTCTCGAACTGAGCGTGATGTTGAATGTGACAGATTATTATTTTTAAGGGAAATGCACCGAGCATAAAATTGTGCGGTATTTAATTGTGCATTGCAGTAGTTACGTACTCGTACTGTTAAAATTTTTTAAAATAATTTTTCACAATGTCTTGGATTTCAGATTGTTGAAAAGATGACTAAATCACCACCAGTATCACGACCAGTAGTGGCTCATAGACCAGAGATTATACGATGGTTTACTCCTTCACAACGCATCATTGAACGACTTGCATCTGCACGACAAGAACAGAAGATGAAAATGAAACCATCGTCAACTGTTTCCATTCCACCAGCGGAAGATCCTTACGCAAATTTACCACATTTCGTAGGAATCCTACAAAATTCTGCTCGGACAACTGGTGGAGATTTGATATACAAACAAGTATTTAAAAATGTCATGAAAAATGCACCACTACGGAAGGAGTTGTTTGGTCTGATGATTCCTCCAAAATGTTTTGAGCCTTCACGTACAATCACTATTGTTGTGTATTTCGTGACGGAGAAAGTGGCTAGGATTCACAAACTCCGACTGACAACTAAGACAAGATCTAGGAAGAAGAAAAAGAATGTGATACCTTCAGATTCTCCTGAAGTTGTTGACTTGGTGTCATCCGGAGAAGTAAATGAGGATAATGCTATGAAAGTTGACCCAGTACAAATACATGTCAAGGAATTTGTTCCAACTGAGAAATGGCGTCCATTTGACCCTTCTTTCGGACTGTCCACTTCCACAATAAAGTACAACCAGAGTCCTTGGGCAAGATGGAAAGAAACTCATCCCCTTATTCAGATTGGCAAGTTGGACAAGAAGAAAGAGAAGGAGGCAGTGGCTTTACTGAAAAATGCTATCTTTACTCAATATATATATATCAAAAAGTCTAAAGCGGACTCAGATTTGGATACTACAAATATTTTACCGTCATTTGATTTGGAGTCATTAGACAACATTTTATTGAAAGTTGTCAAATTTCATCAGACATACAAAACCCTGCATTTGTTTGTGAGACGTTGTCTCAGAAGTTGGATTTTGAAGGAGGCTAAAACGAAAGAGAAGAAGAGAGAAAGGAAAGAGGAGATACGTAAACGAAGGAGGTTATTACAAGAAGAAAAATTATCACAAGGAGCTGTCCCAACATCAAGTCAAGCTGTAGTGGTCGATGTCAGTATGGAGAATGTGGATGATAATTTGTTCGAAAATGAAGTAATTGATCTGACCGGTGATTCATCTTCCAGCAGCAATAGTTTGCAACAAGAGAGTAAAAGGAGAAGGATCACTATTGATGAAGATGCGATGGTAGTGGATTTACCTAATAGTCAATTCGCAATTCCCTTGTTGAATATTAGTGGTATTTCTACAATTCCTCCTGCCAGCCAAAATCTCCTTGCCATACAGGCTTCCTCTAATTCCATTCCAGCAAGACCCACTACTTGTACTATGGGTCCAAGTCAGCAGTCTGTGACTACTACTAATCAAAGTGCTCTTAATGACACTAGCAACTCTTCATCTTTGTTCAAGGTTACCTATAATGGTACGTATACAGAGCTTCGTCAACGAAAAGAATTGTTTGTGTCCAACAAATTGAAGGAGAAAGTATCGGAAAAGTGTCTTCTCTCAGTTTTGCATGACATTTTTCGACTCAGTGGACTGGACAAATTGTTGGGATCTAAAGCAAATTGCAAGGGATTTATTCGCTTTGTAAGGAGAACCATATTTCTAGGTGGCTTGTACAGTAGTTTACATTTGGTGAGTTATTCTTTTATATATAAAAAATGCCATATTAAAATCCAATAGTAATTAAATCATCTTAATCTTTAAGGTAATATGTCCTGAGTAATAAATATTATTTATATTTAAGAGTCATCTTATGGCTAGTCTGTCTGTGGAGAAATGTGCGTGGCTGAATGAAGGGAAGACTGACAATGTACTCATCCGACAGTGGTTCTTGGCTAAAGTGTCCACATGGATTTTCAATGAGTATATTTTGGTCCTTTTACGATCCAGTTTTTATGTCACAGAGTTCAATGGAAGTCGAAATCATATGGCTTTCTACTTGAGGGATACTTGGATCAGTGTGACAGAGAAAATAAAAGCATTGTACTTGAAACAATCCCAGCTTAGACCGATTTATGACTCCTCACATGAAAGTATCACAGGGAAATTGAGATTCGTTCCCAAGAAGGATGATTCTCTTCGGACCATCTTTAACTACAGTCCAACTTAGTAAGTTTTGTTTTAAATAAAAATTATATGCGCTTTGTACTTTACGTAAAAATTTTGTACTGTAATGTGTGTCATGTCATTATTTTGTTGACAGTGTGGGGCAACATATGAAGGAAGAAAGTCTAAAGTTGTTGTTGACGTACTGGAGTACTCAAGTTGCTCCTCATGGAACCAATGACAATACCTCGTTACACGTACGATGGGGAAAATTCATGAATGAGTGGAAGGAGGCAAATCATCCTAAATTGTATTTTCTTCGAACGGATATAGCGGACGCTTATCCTTCTGTTGAGTTGAGAAGATTGTCCAGTATTTTATATGCTTGTCAAAATGCAGATCAACTCTATCTGAAGCATTATAAGAAAACTCAATACGACAAAAACGGGATATTATTAAAAGTTAGAAAGAAGTCAAATCAGGCAAATTCTTTATTATTATGTATTTTAATTTTATGCGCAGATTTTGAAGGGACTGGAGCTATTTTTTATTTTGACATGGAAAGGTAATTTGAAGCTATTTTTGATTATGATAGGAGAAGGCTTACAAATTTGTGGGAACAAAAGATGACCCTCCTCCCCTGTTTATAAGAAATCGGCCGTGGAGTACATATAAACTAAGTGGAGTAAGTTAAGAATTTCCAATTTATCCAGTTATACATATGTACATTATCGTCGATCAGGATTACCTAATATTATTAGATACTTTGACTGACTTTTGTGATTTCAGATGGAATACTTTCGTCAACGAGATGCGTACAAGGGTGTTGAAAAGATTCTGGGACCTAGTATAATTCGTGTAGGGAAAAATAAATATAAATTTTCTAATGGTCTACCTCAGGTACGTATATTCAAGTACAACATTAACACTACAGTGAAATTTAGTGAGATTATCATTTCAGCTTAGTTAATATTCGGGTATATGTACTTACTATGTATGTATGTTGTAGGGTTGGTCTCTCTCTCAGCTCCTATGCAACATTTACTATGGGACAATGGACAAAAAATATTTTAAAGAGTTTATTAATGTCAAAGGTGAATTTTTTATTCGGAGCGTGGATGACTACTTTTTTGTCTCTCCTCACTTACAAAGAGTTGCTGAATTGTACGAGTTGATGAAGAAAAAGAATAGCTACGGGTTTGCTATGAATGAGAAAAAGACAAGAACCAACATAACTGTCCGCTCTGATGAAAATATTAATAATCCTTTGGACAATCCAGAACACTATCAAGTTGTCTTCTTTGGATGGAAGTTTTGCTTACTCACGGGTCATGTTATGCGGGATTTTTCTGCTTATGCTGGTCTGGACATTTCTTCTACTCTCTCTTTCAAGGCTAAGGAAAAAGAGTCGCCTGAACAGTAAGTGTCATAAATCCAACTTGAGACGTTTTATATGTTGTTGTGATCAAAGTTAGACAATTTCTTGGATGATGTTGTCCCCTTTAGATTTATCAAGAAACGTCTGTTGTATTTTACTCCATTACGACTACATCCTCTCATGTATGACCCTGTGTTCAACTGTAGAAGACGAATTTTGATGAATGTCATGGAAGCAGGACTCATGCTTGCCTTTAGATTCTACGCAATGTGTCGTACACTATACCCTGACTTGAAAATATTCACAACGAATGATAAAATCATCAAATCCCTTTACCGGACTCTTACCACAGCTGTTATTAGATTAACGAGGTAAAACATTATTAACTTTTTTCTATTCAGATAAAATATTCAATGTTTGCATTATTGGAAAGCGTACACTAATCAGTTTTGGGATTTTTAAGGCATCTTGTGACTTTCGCTCGTCAGTTTTTGAAACTTCACAATTGTTATAATTGTTCGAGTGACAGTCCATGTGATACCGGTCGGGCTGAAGGTGAGAGAGAGATCTATTGTCCTTATGGGTATTTTTTGATATTGTACATGAATATTGACAAGGTGGTTGACCAATTTTTTTTGTATGTACTCTCAGGTCGTTCTCGTCCCAAAAATTTTCGCCCCTCATCCTCCTACACTGAATCAAACGCGATTAATGTGAACGCGGGTGTGACAAAAGACGAAATAATGTTTGTTCTTTACCATGCTTTCATCCTCAAATTATCCAAGCACCATTCAGTGTTTCACAAGCATGGAAAAAAGTCTGAAATTTCTGGTCAGCCCGATGTCAGACAGAAAGGTATACTTCCCTTATTGCGTTTTCAAAGGAATATTTTTCAAAAGAGAATTTCTGACTCGAATCTGAAAAGGAACTATTCAGAGTCAAATTTTCAAAATATTCTCTCAGCAGTTGGCACTGTATTACCTCCTAATTTTACTGCCATTAAGAAATGAGGAGTTTTAGACCAGTATTATCTCAAGTTACATTTATTCTCAGTTATCTAAAATTCAAATACAAAAACTCATTAACGTTATATTGTAACCCACAATCCATATCAACTGCTAAAATATCCAGTTGACTGAATTAAGAATAGTTTATCACTATGTGAAATGCTTGAAAATTTTGAAATTTAGTAAGTACTTACTACTGAACAATAAAACTTTTTTTTGAAGTATTGCACGGCATTGAGATGAAAATAAAGCCTCGTGGTTTCTTATGTCACTGATAATATAAGTACAACAGAAAATAAATGCTGGATAAGCAGTTTTTAAGTAAGATTAATTCAGTCAAGCTCCTTGACGGTGGGACCGTACAGAGGAAGAAGTGTAATTTCCCCTGGTCATGGAGTTTCATCATGAGGATTTCATTTTTGGATTTTTCTCGGCTCATATTTTTCCTCAGTTGATTGTTGTTGTCCATCCACCGGAGGACTTTTTAACGGTCGTTCCTGGCCTTATTTCGTTGAAATATTTTTAATAGAATTCAGATCAAATCATTTGATCATCAAATGGGACGTTGTGCAGAATTTCTTTTTTCCCATGTCAATTGGGCTCATTCTTACCAATAAGGAGAAAGTTTCCATATCTGTGAGTATTTCAGAGTATTTCCATCAGAAAGATGATCTAAATCAGAGTAAGATCAAAATCTAGAATGAGATCAACGTTGATAATGTATAGGTAGTTGTAGCAAATGCAAATGAGACAGTTCCAAGCAGATTAAAAATTTTAATCAATTCATACAGTATTGTCATGCAATTAGCTATGGAAGTAGATTCCTTTGTGCATAATTGAATGGGAGAAATAAATTAATGATATAACTTGGAGGAACTTGATCTACCTTAATTTGACTTTGGCCAGATGATGTCGGTGTGATTTTGATTTTGAGTGTGGTCTGACGGGACATATATTCCCCCCTCCCCCTCATCCCACGATGGAATCAATCTTCTTACAATAAATAAAACTATGAGGAAAATCAATAAAAAGTACAAAAGGTACAGTCCAAATTGCTTCCATTTACTGTCTACAATCACGATTGGCATCTTCCCTGGTTCGCTGCTCTTTAACAGGTGTCAATGATGTGTATTTGACATGGTAAATAGGACACAATTCACAAAATGTGGGGAATATTTTGATTATCAAAAGACAGATGAAAATGACACTACCACATTACGTAGCACAGAAATTCTCCTCTTGTGACAATGACAATCTTTTCTATTCATAAGATTCCCTTATTGCGTAGTGAAAATATTCTGAAAAAGGGCATACTCCAAATTATTCAGTTTATATGGGAGGAAAGTGACTAGTAATGCTAGGGCAGTAGTTAACGTGTGAAAGAGCAAGATGTGCTTAAAATGACGAATCAAGAGAATGGTAAAGTGTGTGTGGTAGGCAAATAAATAGAGACCACTGAGCGTGGGCGTTTATAGGTAAAGTACACAGGTCTCGCTCCTTCATATTGTCTTGTGGCCTTGTGGATTAATTCATGCGTTGATGTGGAAGCTCAAGTCATTTTTTGAATACATAAATACCAAACTACTCTACTAATACTGCTTTGCCAAACATTTTATCCCAGTATTTACTTTGTACATACTCACAGAACACCATGCAGTTAGCATCAGTATGTCAATAGTGTGTGTGTAGTTTTTTTGGCATGCTGACTCGGCTGTAGGCCAATAAATAATTTCACGCAAAACATGCAATGAGAGGGAACGAGTTGAGTTGGAAAGTTGCAACGGTTTGCAAATGGTAAAATGAAATACAAGACAAATGGATAATCAATTTTTTGCATAGTGATTTTTTTGAAAGTCCAAAATTTCTTGTGGCTAGGAAGTAAAATAAAAAAACGGAAATTTCTAAAAGAAAGATCATGTGTTGTACCCTGGACCTATTTTGTCGTGTGACAACTCAGACTCAACGTACATTGTAGCTTCTTCTCTAATGGGAAAAATATAATTGCTATTGTAAACATGAATGCATGACAGACACAGCGACAGTAACAAAAAAAGTAAAGTGTTCCTTTTCCTGTTTATGTGTCAGTTTTCTCAAAATACCAGACAAACATGCTATCAGAGTAAAGCACAGGGATAAATACGCTTTCCCATTTTTATAATGAATGGATGGAGGATTCTCGGTGACATGTAAAGGACAGATTTAACTTATCGGTGAATCTATGATTCACCGATTCTATAGAATAACAGATGGGAGGCTGTATGAAAAAATTTCTACAACAACAAAGAATTTGTATAATTAAATGGGGTTAAAAGAAGAAAGTAAGTAAGGTTGAGTAAATGGGAGTTAGTCAGATTTTGTTCCTGGGAAATGAAACAGGGAGTAAACAGAGAATTTTTAAACTTAATGCATTAATTCCGACATACAACTGAAAACCAGGATGAGAGGATTTCGTGGAAAATCTGTGCACTTGAGAAACGTCCTCCTTGTCACCATTGTTCTAATTGGGGATCTTTTCTTGCCATCTGGAGATTGTCTGACGGAGGAGGAAAATTCGTCATCATGGAAAAAGTCGAAAATGTTTCACCTACTCACGACTAAAGTCATCAAACTGCCATACTACACACCTCCAGAAGTAAAAGGGACAAGTTTTAAAATGTCAAGACCTGGATCAATTGTTTTCCCACCAGCTCTTCCTCCTTATGCTGGACCATCTTCAGAAATGAGAAATACAAGTTGGCCCAAATTTCCCGGAGCCTATGACCCACCGTCCCCTTCATGGGCATCTGATTCTTCTGGTATTGTCCCAATTATAACTGGAATTAATCCATCAAAGCCAACGCCACACTCGAAGGGGACAGGAGGCGAAGGTGCACAAATCCCTAACATCACAATGGAAACCAACAATACTAGTGGAACTGGAATGTCCAGTGAGGGTAACATCACGAGTATTGACGCCATAATAGAAGAAAAGTTGACAACAGTAATGCCTGACCCTTCCTCATCCAACATGAACGACACTTTAGTCGTTCCAGAAATCCCGATCATCAAACCGAATTCCTCCAACCCGGATGTAGCACCTCCTATGGTTGAAGGAAAAGGAATGATGCCAGGGAACTCTAACAAATCCTCCACAAATGTGAATTCAAAGGGAGCAAAAATTAGTAATCCCAAAAAGAAACATTAAAAACGTACCAGTATACAATTTCTATATTCAAACAATTTTGTTAATGAGCTGAAAACAAAGAAATGGAGAGTCTGCACCAGTAATCTTGATAGCACTTTTTATTAAAGCAAAAAAAAAACTGCAAAGAGAGTAGGTATACCTGTACCATATCAGTCGACATAAATATTTGCTCATTAGATGATCCTCATAATATTAACATGTTTCTCTGTCAACGAAATTCCTCAAATAGCATTTCAATCAAACAAATCCAAATCGACTACGGTAAGAAAATGGCGATTTCGCCATTATCTGACATTGCATCTTTTAAGTGATTTCTCGAGACGGACAAAGTAGCTACTCAGAATTTCGCAGGGAAAATCTTGAGGACTGTTGACTTGAGGAGCTTCGAAATGAACCGTTTGCCACGAGAGGTAAATTGTTGATTGTTTTCCCAAACCCTCCTTTTCTTTATGACATTTCACGTTAAATGCGTCTATCACTTGTGAACAACTAGATTTTGGTGTTCATTTTCCGCTATGTGGGTCGTCACACAAAATGTCTCAAGGAATCCAGAGTCGTTTGTAAAGAATGGAGAAGAATTTTGGATGAACATTTCTTCAAGTTCAACGTTGTTCTCACTGACCAGAATGTCACTTTTGTACAGAATTTGAACGGTTTGCCAGTGAACACGCTGACAATCAGTGACTTTAATGGGGAAATACCCGGGGATGCAGGGACATTGTCCAGAAATAAATTGGCAGTGTTTCCACGTGCCCTAGTCTTTGATTCCAGGAGTCCTCAAACTTGCATGCTGTCCCAATCCCCGTCTGTCTCTGCAGCCAACATGACCATGATCCTCACCCTCAATCGAAAGATCGAGTCTCTGACTTTTCACAAGAATTCCTTGAGATTCGTCAGGAATCTGTCTACTCGTGGAATTTACTTACAAAATCTCAAATCACTTGAGGTATTTACGCATTAGTACTTAAGTACTTGTTTTGTCTTCACCAGCGTTTAGAAAACCGTGTTAATTTGGGATTTTTTCTTTGGAAATAGATAATTCTGGGTGATGACCTTTCATTTGATGAGGAAATTGCACTCCTCCAATTGACAGACATGACAATTCCCCTTCTCACAAATCTAATCATAGACTCTACAAAAGTGTCGCTCATGTACGATGAGGATGAAATTTTCAGACACTACTTGAGACAGTTTCAATTTTTGACAAAAATTAAGGCTCCCCTATTGAAAACTTTTGATATTCGTCAATTTTTCCGTTTAATCTCATTCTATCAACCTCTGACAATGGATGTTCCTTTTGCATTCGAACGACTAGAGTTACTTAAACAAGATTTGGCCAAAATTCAACTCAAGGAATTTTCATTTTCATTCTCAAGACATGAGGGACCTCCACCGTACAATCTTGGTAAAAAATTTATCGCTGCTCCCATCCAACGAAAGCATGATCATAATAATTGAATAATAAAATATGACTAAAATAGGATTTCATCTGCTCTCCTGTCAAAATTCCTTGACGAAATTAGTGGCCAACGTACCAATTGGGGGAAGTCATGGGAATGAGCTTTATATAGAAATTGAGAAGACGGTGGAGAGAAATCATGAGACACTCATTCAGTTCTCCATGCATCGGCTCATATTTATGACAGCTATTGAAGAGATTGGACACATCTTGAGAGCTGTTTCCAAGTGCTCTCGTCTAGAAATGCTCACCTTGTTTCTTTACACAATACCAAACTTTCCATACAAATTACCATCCTCCATTAAATCTTTAGCCCTTCTCGGAGAGTTGAGTCCACACCTTCTCCTAGAAATTCAGTCTAGTCTCCCGAATTTGGAAAATTTGGAATTCTCAGTCATGTCTGGTGTGACAAACCACAATTGTCAACAGTATATCAAAAACCTCCGGCTTCTACTGACAATGCCCAAGTTAAAGACAGTCAGATGGTATGCACATGGACTCAACATGGACTCTGTACTTGATTACGAACCCAATGTCCATGTCAAACGAATCCATCAGAGTCTGTTAATGTACATGATCACCAGGGACAAAGGATTTTAGTTGATTTCAAACTTTATTAGTAATAATTATGATCCTTTTATATTTTGGTTTTTCCATTGTACGTTTCCTAGTACTAAAGTTTATTTTGTTGAAATAAATATATTTCTGACCATAAAACATGCAACAAAAATGAAAATGTCACGAATTGTGAGATGGAGAGTGAGTGTTCCGGTCAGAAGAGTCAAAAAATGTGAGGAGAAAGTGCAAAAAGTGGAGTTGCGGGGGATCGAACCCCGGGCCTTTCACATGCAAAGCGAACGCTCTACCACTGAGCTACAACCCCGACATAGAAACCAACCC
>WJFB01000574.1:0-55744 GCA_009870185.1 Pygmarrhopalites habei
CGCGTAAAGATCATTTTTTACAAATCTTAACGAAAATGTCTAGGAATGGAGGAACAAAAGGGGAAAAGGAAATTTCAATTTGATTAAAGATTATTTTTGTTTGCATTAAAAATGAACTAATACAAATTTATCAAATGGGTCGAGTTGGGTCTATAGTTATAGTTATGTGCCGGGTTGGTGTTGGGTCGGGTCGGGTTGGGTCGGGTTTTGCAAACTGTGAGTGTGATGGGTCGGGTTGGGTCTGGGTCATCAGTGGTGGGGCTGGATCCCCGATTTCTCGATTTTGTGCAACCCTACTAACCATCTTCTTAGAGTATCCTGGAGAGAGAGAGAGAGAGAGTCCCGGAGGAAAAAATATTCCAGCTGCACCGTGCATGAGCATCCAAGTCGAGTGAAAGTATACGTGTGTTGAGAGCGTGTGGAGTGTTTCGTATAAAAGTTAGAAGATTCTCATCCAGACTCAGTCCTCATCAGCTCGTCGACTCCGCTGTCTCGGACTTTCTCCATGGAACCTCCCTGGAATATATTTTTGATGGTGCTAAAAAGTGTCTATTTTTCTAGCTTCCATTCAGAGGAGACACTGAAGACATAGACGGAGAAAGTCTAATCCCAAGTTCAAGTACAAATATTTTCACTTGTCTTTATCCGAGTGGAGTGTAAAGAGAAAGTGCTCGTATGACGGAGGATTTCAATGCAAGTGCCAAATTTATCCTGTGTCTGTGACACACGTCGTCTGTCCCGGAAAATCATGTTTACACACACACACACGAGGTTGACTCTCAAGTTTAACAAGCTTCATTTGAAAACTTTCAAGGCTAAGAATTTATAGAGCAATTAACAAACTTTTACTTGTTGAACTTTCCCCTGTGCATTGTTTCTATTTTGGGGGAGAAAAGAACGCAGATTTTCAGGAGTAATTTCCGGAATTTATCTCAGGAGCAAGTGAAAGCAAGTAGAAAGTTGGGAGGAGGAGGTGGAGGGCTCTAAAATTTATTTCCAGTCTGTTTCTATCTTGTATTATTATTTTAAAGTGGGTTTATAAATGGACCGTCCCTCGTGTGCTCATCCAGTCCGTAGGATGTAGGTCAATCGTGGACAATATAAATGACATGGAATGGAAAAATGGGAGAAGGAGAATCTGTGTGAAATATAATGAACGGATGATTGGAACTCAAATAAACGGGATAAATTCGAAACATGTCCCGACGACTCATCATGAGTCAATAGTGTTGCTAAAACGTAAACAAGGACATAACGAGGGAAGAGGGGAGATAGTGTAATGAAATTACTTTCACTACGAGGATCGTGACTTTCCACTCACGCTCATGAAAACACACGTACATTCGCATTCCAGGACTGAATGACCTTGTTCTGGCAGGGATGATGGCGTACGACTCGAAGGATTGGGGGTGGGAAATCAGTTTTGACAGTCCTTGCCTTGAAGGGAGTGGGAGTGACGGTAATTGGACGAGGTCAATTGAAAGTCCATTCAATTTGACCGTTCGTACTTTAGGATTTGGAATCCCGGACAATATTGGGATGAGGAGGAAAATTCACTTAATTTTTGGAATCTGTTTGACAATTATTGGATTTATTGGAGCTTTCGGGAATGGTCTAGTTCTCTATGTGTTCACAAAGTACTGAAAACTTTCACTTTTTTTACTAGAAGATTAAATAATACAATTTTACGTCATAATTTGTCCCAGGTTTCGACGACTGAGAGGAGGAGGTGGAGTACCCTTAGTACTGAGCTTGGCTGGTGGGGACTTGATGGTTTCAATTCTTCATTTTATGCCCGCTTACTCTTCGTTCAAAGAAATTTGGAGTTTCGGGGAACTCGGTAAGGATCCCGATAAATTTTGGAAATTACAGTGAACTTTAGTTTGAAAATAAATTGTGTAATTAGGTTGTGATATTTACGCGGCGATGGTGGGACTCGGTGGACTGGCCTCCCTAGTCACCCTCAGTGTGATAGCAGTTGACCGATGTACGGTCATCATGGGTCAACCCATGAAGTGGTTAGCAGGGAAGCGGGTAACTAAAACTTTTCTCAAGTTGGTGTGAATTATTTGAAATAAGAATTAAACAAAGTGGGGTTTAATTGTGTTAGGCATGTGGAGGAATTTGGTTTTTCTGCCTTGTTCTCGTTTTCCCGCCATTTTTTGGATGGAGTCGTTACGTCCCTGAAGGACTTGAAACTTCTTGTTCATGGGATTATGAGACAAGGACAATGTCTAATCGACTTTACTACATTTTCCTCCTCATTCTTGGGTTCTGTATCCCCGTCACAGCAATAATTATATCTTATGTTGGGATCCTACGTATAATTTTCCAACACTCTAAAATTATGAAAGGAATAACTCGGAATGGAATCATCCATGATGCTAAAAGACCAACAAAAAATGATCGGAGAACAGCTCAAGTCATCCTTACTATCGTCATTTGTTTCCTAGTGTCTTGGACACCCTACGCTGTTGTGTCACTCATTGGACAGTTTGGCCCAGTGGGCTTCTTGTCTCCCATGACTAGTGCAATGCCCGCCATTTTTGCTAAAGCTTCCGTCATTTACAATCCAATAATTTATGGACTGACTCATCCACATTTCCGGTCTGCAGTCAAGACACTCAGGTCTGGGACACGGTTTTCTGGGACTCAGTACCCGAATAGTCAGTTCAGAGCTTTGGGAGGGAAAAAGAATTTTGTAGACTCGAGGAGGGCCACCAATCATCAGGATTTGACTAGGCAAACTTCAGCCAATACTGGAGGAGGTCAAGGTCAAGTGGGTGGGAGGTTAAACTCGAGAAATTCTATGAGGGGTTCTCAAACGTCCAGGAGTAGTGACACGGAAGTCATCATTCATAAAAGGGGTCAATGGGTTGTACTGAGGAAAAATCGCACAAAAGCAATGGAGGCTACCCGGGAAATTGTTTCCAGTAAGTGAAATTCAAAATTATTATAAAGTATGAACGAATGAGGAGAGTAAACTTTTGACACCATTTTGTAATTCTCATTTAATTTGAAGGTCACGAATTGCCAAATCCCACAGTCCCTCCTGAGTCTGACCCTTCCGTGGACAAAGATAGTGAAAGAGAAAGTAGTGAAAGTGGAGTGATAAAACGAAGTGAAAGTGGAGTGCAAAAACGAAGTGAAAGTGGAGTAAAGAAAAAAAGGAATTTCTTGAAAAAGTATTTCTCTGGTAGTGACAATTGTTTGGAGAGAGTTACAGGGTCGGGGAACAAATGGTCCATGATGGTCTCAATGACAAGAGCTAGGTCAATCAAAAGTCAAATTTTACTCAAGAATAATAATGAGCTGCATTATCACTGTGATCGGAGTCGGAGTTGTAGTAATCTGGAGAAATTGAGGAGGACAGTGCTGGACAAGGATGATGATGAAGTTTTTGCAAATTTGGTGTGATGTCATGTGACCTGGACTATTTCTGATTGTATTGGAAGTTAACAAATGTAGTGAAAGTGTACCGGATATCAATTGGACGTGGATGCGTGTGTGGGCTCAGATCAATTGAGTAGAGGTAAACGAAGGTACATTGACCTGGAGTGTCCTAGATTGTCTGACGCGTGAGGCTGCATAATGAGACCCGTTTTTTTGTTGTCACTCCCACACTCTAGATAGTTCTTTGGAATATTTGGAAATAAAATTTTCAGAAAATTGAAAATGGGATTACAAGGGAAGAGAGGAGATTTGATTTCGAGGACACTTCCCGTCTACCAATGGAAAGTTGGCACCTTTTAACTTTGACAGGGTCAAGTCTCTGTACTTACTAGTGTTGCGCAAATTAACTATTTTTATCCATGTTCTCGAATGACAAACGCAATTTTTTCGCATCTCAAAAAAAGGACAGATCAAAAGTATGAATCTTCCGACATATATACTATTTTGAACCGCCCATTGATTTCCAATATTTTTGAGAAAAAATGACCTCCTGGATATATTGTGTAATATTTTTTTTGTATGGATTTTTGACAATAAAAAAATCATTCATGTCAACAGTAACACTCACCCGCTCATGTTATTCATTGCATACAATTTGAAAAATCATTTTTTGATGCTTCAGTACTTCATGCGGGTATTGAAAAGAAGAGAGACGACGTGTTCCAAGTCCCATGACGTGTCACCACCAGAATTCCTGTGAAACGGTGATACGAACAGTTGTGCAACTTTTTTCGATCCTTAATAAAAAACGGAAATGCCTTTGAAATGTATTTTGTACAATATTCTTTATTTGTAGATACATAAATGTATGTATACAAGGAATTTACAACGTGTATATCAGTTTGACGCTTGACTTGACATGAGAACAAAGTTCCTCCTGTTTGTTACTTGACTCTCTCTCTCTCTCATTATTTTTAAACTGGAGCCCAACTGATTTCTGGAAATTGATTTGGAGCAACGTCTCTATAATTGACTTCTCTCCTTGGAAATTCATCCCTGGCATTGGTACACACTACACACACACACACACACACACCCACAATAGAGTAGAGTGTGTGCTGGAGTTAAAATGAACCGATTACGCAGGAGAAACCTCGAGAGTTATTCAAGATTTTGATAAGAAAGTGTCCCATCAATAAAATTTTCCAGTCTATGAAACCGTAGATGGTGAACGGTGAAAATTGACTTGATGATCATGATGAGGATGACACTCGTACAACTGTCAGTGTACTGTGGCTTCATTTAATTGTTAAGTAGGAAGAGAACCCCGAAATGCAGACTGGTAAGGTAAATAATCAGGGAATTTATTCCCTTGAGAAAAATTCCAGGGGTTTACCTGCCTCGCTGAACCAACCGATAATGTACAAAGGAAGGAGGAATGATGGTAAACCCGGGAGGAGTATTTGTCTGTCAGCAGAAAATATGGGAGAGATTCAATTTTTGGCATGTGCAAAAAAAACAGGGATTAGGATGAGATGGGAAAAGAGGAGTATAAAAAGGACAGTAGATAGAAGAGTATTTTAGTTCAAGATATAAAAAACACAATGGAGGAGAGATTGAGGATGACAAAAAAATGGGATTCAATGGAATTTCGGGATGGGAAATGTGAAATGTCGACTGGTAAAAAACACTATCTGTCCCTGAAGGCAGAGTGATGTGTGTCACTGAAAATTTTCATTATTTTCTTTTACATTTTATTGCTTTCTTACTTTTAGGGTTGTTCACAATTCCAGGTCAAATTCTTTTGGAAAGATTGACGTTAAACTTGAAACAAAGAAATCCTGCAAAATCCTTATTAATGTTTTGGGAAAAGTAATTAACGATGTAAATTAAAAACGGAAGAAATTGACAAAACATGTCATGATTTTTAAACCTGAAGATGACACATATCGAAATTATGGGGACATATTTCTGGAATGAAAAATGGGATATAATTCGAGCCTTGTCATAATCATAATGGAAAATCCTAAATATGGATGTGGAAAATATTATGAGTCACTTAATACGGGACAATGTAGCTCCATTCCCTTATCTCTGATTAAAGTACCGTTGAGTTTCACTCTCCATCATGGCAACATGAATAAGAATAAGATGAAACTGAAAAGGTCAGCAATGTCCTCATTTTTATGTTGACTTGTAAGACTTAGTCAACTTGGATAAATTGGAATTATCATGTTTGAACGTGGGTCGAATGTCAATCACATTAGTCTGTTGCTACTGTGTGGGGATGAAACGTGCTGTATCTTTTTTTGATTGGATTGGAGAAAAAATTTGTTGACAAGAAAACAAGATAATTACTGTCATTTGAGATTGGCAGCAATCTTTATTAATATATATTTCGTAACTTGAGTAAATTGAAGCTGAGCAGTTCAACAGTGTGAACGACAGTTACTTAGACAGTTGAATTCATTAAAATATTCTTCGAATGGTTAGAACAACAGGCATTTGGAGTGGACTCGAATTACATGACTAAAAATATACACAATCAAGTACACAAAGTGTAAAACAACTCAGGTGAGATATACAATTACAAAGTCGTTAGTTTGTTAAGTAGTTGTTGGAAGTTGGAACAGAAGTTGGTAAACTTTTCATCATTAAATTGTCCAAGGGAAGAAATATTTGTTCAGAAAACCGCAACAGACTGCATGTTTCGAATTATTATTATTATTTTGTTGTTGTTGCAAGTCAAGGTAGGAGAAAATATGCATAACTGTCGATATTAAATTAATTACCCAATGGAGCACTAATGGAGATTGTGAAAAATTCAAACAGGGATGCCGCGATTGGCTCACCTAATTTTTTTCGTCGCGAGTTTGTTGACCTGGACATTTGTTGCTGGAAAATGTGGATACGAGGTGAGATAAAGTTAAACTACTAATTTTATAATGGTTGAAAATAATATTTTAATTTGATTGTAGAGTTGTCCAAAGACGAAAGACGGTTTTTTGAACGTCCATTTGGTCCCTCATTGTGAGTTAATCTTTCAAATTATATTTTCGTCTTAATTTAAAAATTTTCATTCATTTTCACTGAATAAAATGAAATTTCTCTGTTATTAAAAGCTCATGATGATGTTGGATGGCTCAAAACTGTAGACCAGTACTACTATGGAGGTAAGTGATTAAATTAACTAATTGTGCCATGTTCAAGTTGAACAGTTCAACTATGATTTCATAATTAAACTGTTTAATTACGTAGACAAAAATGGGATTCAACTGGCAGGAGTGCAGTACATTTTAGATTCTGTCATTGCGGAATTGCAAAAGAGTCCGGACCGTCGTTTCATTTACGTGGAGACAGGTATAGTATTAAAATTTTGAATTATCCAATCTTAGGTATTTTCATTTTGAAATTATGCTGAAGATATTTAAGTAGGATTCTTCTGGCGATGGTGGACAAATCAAGATGAAAAGACTCAACAGATTGTCCGAAATCTTATTTCTACCGGCCAACTGGAATTTATAAGTGGAGGATGGTGTATGAATGATGAAGCCACTGCACACTACAATGAAATAATAGACCAGATGACACTCGGCCTCCGGTATAGTACAACAAATCCATGAATGAATCATGACTTGAGTAATTTCTTAGAGTGCTGGAAACGTTTAATTAAGAATTGCTCAGTTTTAAAATTCTTGGAATTTCCTGGGTCGATGTGTGTCTGTTATTATAATTTCACAGCGTCTTCAAATTACTTTTTTTTGCTTGAAATAATATCGATCTCTCGGCTACTGCAGACTCCAGGAAAAAGTTTATAACGCAGAATTCTCATCCTCCTTTTCTTTGTATCAAAATTAATTAATCTTGTACCTTCATACAAGATTATCTTGGGGATTCTTGGAAGGCAAATTCCTTGTACCCAGATACTGTGTGATTTTTAGTCTGATAAATAAAAGAGTACTGCACTGGTTGAAGAGGAAGTTGTTCTGCTTTTAAATCTTGAAACAACAAGGAATAGAATAACAAAGTTTAATTTTGTTTATTTCAGCTACCTGAATGATACTTTTGGAGCGTGTGCTTTACCCCGTGTTGCCTGGCAAATTGATCCATTTGGTCACTCAAGAGAACAAGCATCCCTCTTTGCTGGTATGGGATTTGATGGTCTTTTCTTTGGACGACTGGACTACCAAGACAAGTATTACCGAAGAGTCCTCCGTAACATGGAGACAATCTGGAGTGGCAGTCCCACTAACCTAGGTACATAATTTAATTTCATGCTCATTTAACTTGTGAGTTTGGGGAGGACATTATAGTCTCTTCTGTGGCTTGTAAACTTTAACGATTTACATTTCACATGTTGCATGTCGAGGGGTAGGGAAGAGCCTATATTTCTCCTCTCCAAACTTATTTTTAAAAATTGTACTGCCATGGGCTATTAGTTTTTATTTATATTCTTGTTCATTTGAAAAGTGAGTTTTGAATCTTTATTTCTTGATGAGACTTTCCCAACTTTTAAGGTACCCACCCTTTTTTCCTACCAGCATCCGTTATACACATTTGGGGTGTACAACTTTATTAAAAAAAAGTTGGAAAAGTTGTTTTATTAAATTAACCCTTTTTGGATGGCATTCCCCGAAAATGTTGGGAGTCCACGTGTAAAGCTGTAGTAATGTGAGTGGTAGTGATCTAAATTAATGGGCTATCATGTGTGCTCCTCTTTCATTAGACTCAATTGACTCGGTCTGAACATAACTGTAGATACATATTTATCGCGAGGGAAAAGTTTTCCTACTACTGTAGTCCCTACTCTATAATATTATCCTATTGTAGTTGTATTTATAGACTAAACTAATTTAATATCGTTAATAATACTTTGTTCACAATTGGACAGAAGAGGATTTTCATTTTGTACACAAAACACTTTGTACCTCCTTAATTATTATACTTTTAATTGGTTTTTAAATTGAATCAAGTTTGAATCTTTTCTCAAAAGCTTGTCAATAATTGTAGACCCTAAGTATCTTGTGATTTCTAATTTAATTTCTAATTTTCATTATCTGGTTACAAAGGATTTTTTTCTTATTCTATTATTAACGACAGGGAAAGATGCTAATCTGTTTACGGGAGTTTTGTTCAACGGTTACAACCCACCAGATGGTTATTGTTTTGATGTTTTTTGTGGTGATGATCCTATTAATGACGATCCTAAATTACTGGACTACAATTTGGACAAAAAAGTGTCCGATTTTATTTCAATATCGCAATCCTGGTCAACACCATACAGGACCAAGCATGTACAAATGACAATGGGTTCAGATTTTCAGTATATGGCTGCTCATACTTGGTACAAGAACCTGGACAAGTTGATCAAGTAAGCCACTGGAAATGAGAGTTTTAACTTTTACCAGAAGTGATTTTTTTGATGAAAAACAAATTTTTTTATGACTCCAGGCATGTGAACGCTCAACAAGCAAATGGTTCACTGGTCAATCTTGTGTACTCAACTCCGTCTTGCTACCTCCAGGAAGTGAACAAAGCCAATTTGACTTGGTCTGTGAAAACAGATGACTTTTTTCCTTACGCAAGTGATCCTCATGCATTCTGGACGGGTTACTTCACCTCCAGACCCACCCTCAAATATTATGTACACAAAACCAACAATTTTTATCAAGTCTGTAGTCAACTGGCTGCAATGACGGATGAGAAGGGAGAAACCCTCGATGACATTTTTAAGTTAGCCGAACCGGTGGGAGTCACTCAACATCATGATGCTGTGGCCGGGACAGCAAAACAACATGTGACAAATGACTATGCCCGAAGACTCAGTATCGGTGTCCAGTCCTGTGAGAATGTCATCAACTCTGCCCTCAAGTCAGTCACACAAACAAATAAAATGAACAAATTAAATTTTTTTATGGGACGATATATCTGAAAAGTTCAATTCTTGATTGATTTTACACAGGAAAATAGAGTCATCATCTAGCTCCTACAGATTTTGTCATCTTCTGAATATTAGTGCATGTGATACTTCGGAAATGTACTCTTCCTTTGTTCTTGGAGTTTACAACCCGCTGGCCAGGGATGTTGAGGACTCTTACATCATTCTACCCGTCTCCACACCCACATGGCATGTCCAGGGACCTTCTGGAGGCAAGAATTCTCTCAAACTTTTTTAATATCTTCATCATCCACTCAAATTGAATTTTTTTGTGTGGGTTTGGGCAAGGAATTGATGAGAAAAAGTTGATTCTCCCATTTCAGCTGACATTTCAAGTCAATCGATCCCTCTTCCTGGACCAGTGATTGACATCCCGGGGAGGAAAAGTGCTGCCCAGTATGAATTGATTTTCCCTGCTGGTGTCCTACCCGCACTCTCCCTTGCCAATTTCAAATTGACCCGTGTCATTGATAATGATATTGTTCATCCCAAATTCCCAACTGTCCTTCGCAATTCAATAGCCAGTGATGAGTCAGGGTCATCCGAGTCGGGCGAGTCACCTCAGTCGAAATCAACTGAGGATTTTACTATTGAAAATTCTGTCGTAAGTTCACTTGCTATTCAATTCAAAGTTTTAAAAGTTAAAAAAATCCTGAATGTCTGAATTAATTAACAAATGATTGTAGGGTCTTAGCGTTGTCTTTGATGGGGAGACAGGACTGATCAAATCTCTTCGCAGAAGACAAAGCGAGTTGCAATTGACTCAGAATTTTTTCTACTATCGGGGGATGGTGGGAGACAACACCGAGTTTAGTAAAAGAGCTTCTGGTGCTTACATTTTTAGGCCGAATGGAACAGACCCAATCCCTGTTGCTCAAAAAGTTTCCTACAATATTTATCGGGGTATGAATAATTTATGAATTTATTTTGTACATTCTTCTCTCAATGACAAGGGTAGAAAGGTTTATGCTAAATCGCACCCGTCCAGGATTGGTTCAAACCCGATTGATACGCAAAGTCAGTCAATTAGAATGCATGGACTCACAGTAACTTTTCCAACTTAATCGGTGTTGGAATTCTGATCGGGTTTTTTGACACTCGACTCTTGTTTCGGCATTCAACCCTGAATATCAATATATAACATTGATCCACTTTCTTCCGTTCAGAGCTCAAGTTTTCCACTGTGAATCTTTTCAACTATTTTCTCTTGATCTACTATTATAACTTTCTCTCTCTAATAGTTTTGTAGTCTGGATGCATCACTTGAACAAGAAATGAAAGGAAGAGAGGATCCCTGGTTATTCTAACTAAAGGGTTTTTACTCCGCTTAATTTGCAGGTGAACATGTAACGGAAGTCCATCAAGTTTTCTCTGAATGGATTAGCCAAGTAGTTCGTCTTTACGACAAGGCGGACGCTGTGGAGTTTGAATGGCTCGTCGGTCCAATCCCTATTAAGTAATTTAAATTTTTGACATCTCCATGCATACATTATGGAAATAAACAAGCTTACAACTCAGTCCTCTTGTTTTTGATAGAGAAGCTTTACAATTTTTTGTCTGTAGTCCCTCACTAAAGCTCATTGCGATAATCTTGATTGTATAATTAAATAGGGACAAAGTGGGAAAGGAAGTGATCACCCGGTTCACAACTGACTTGAAAACCGGAGGGACTTTTTTCACAGACTCAAACGGCCGGGAAATACTCAAGAGACAAAGAAACTTGAGACCAACGTGGCATTACAAGGTACACAACACAATTACTTATACATACAAAATGAGTCTCCTCCGTGTCTCTTGTTTTTTCTTTGCATAATACAAAAGGTGGACCACGTTAACTGGGTTGCATCATGCAACTTGCATATGAATTAAACTAAACAACATGATATACAACTCGGATGGTTGAGATTATAAATTAATTAAAATTTTGGGGGGGGGGGAATGTTCCAGGTCTATGAGCCAATATCAGGGAATTACTATCCTGTCAACTCTAGGATGATAATACAAGACAAGTCCAAATCCCTCATCATTTTGAATGACAGGGCTCAAGGAGGCACTTCACTTAATGATGGAGAGCTGGAATTGATGGTAAGATCAACATGCCATGTTCTTCCGGAATGGATGATGATTAATTTGGGCTTACAACAAATAAACAATGTATCAAATTGATTTTTTTGGTTATGCCTTTCTTCAAAGTTGGTTATAGAACGAACTAGAATTTTGGGATACTAGTAGGAGGACAAGGTCGTTAGTACATGTAATCAATACTAGATTATATATAGCTTTGATCAAAAACAAAGAATTCTCTTTTCATTGCATTATTGAACCTCACCTCTGTCAGCACTAAATTTTTGAAAAAATAGGATATGCTTAAGTCAAACAGTTTGACAGTTAATTCCGTACATTTTATAGATACTTGGGCACGAATCTAAATGCCAGCTGTTGCCAGTAATGAATGGACGAAGTTGGAAAAGTATAGGTTTTTAATTTTGATGAATATTTCTAGATTCACCGTCGACTCCTTTATGATGACGCATTTGGCGTAGGAGAGGCACTGAATGAAGAAGCCTTTGGGAAAGGACTTGTTGTCCGGGGAAAACATTGGCTTGTCTTTGCTGGAGATCAAACTGGTAAGTTATACCATTGTCATATGCATATGTAATGTAAATTGGGTTACACAATAGGAACGAGTTTTAGCTGTTGCTAATGATCCCATATTTTATATGGCTCCATTATCTACCTGACTCTCATTATTAGTACGTCAGTTCGTAATGTCCTCCAATAATAATAACTACCTACTACAATAACATAAGAACAGAGGAACACAATAAGTGTTTACATGTTGTACTCTGTCAAAACAAGTCAGCTATTTGTCAACGTATACTCTTGAGTCCTGACTCATGAGTTCATGACACAATCTGAAACAGAGTTGACTTCTTACTTGGAAAGACGGGACAAAGACAAAAGTTTTCATACAAAAGGATCTTTACATAATAGTAGATATGAGTTCTATACAGGCTTTTGTAGGTCAAATCTTGAATGCTTCCATGCATTTTTGAGACTGCTTGAAGACAGACTGAGTTGTATAATTTGAATATTTTTGACACAAAAAAAGCGTACGCCATTCTTTGCAAACTTGGTTCTTTCATGATTCCTCCTTCTTTTCTTTAGCCTCCAGCTGAATTAATACTTGAAATCTCAGGGTTTCTGTTCCTCCTTTATTAAGGATTCTTTGTGGGTATCTTGTCATTCTATTTTACGACGATATTAGGATATAATCCAGCCACTCTGTCTACAAAATATGTACATTTCAGTTGAATACATGTATAGTGTCTAGGATATCATTTATTTTAATTTTAATGCTCTGCAGTGCACTGCGGTGCGGTTTCAGTGATACAGACTGAAATTTTTCTTTGCATAGCTTGCGCACATGCAAAAAATGTTCTTCTTCTCTTCTGCGACAACTGAATCTTCATAATATATGAGAAAAGGCAACACCTTCAATGAAGCTACAATATGATTTATGCGTAAATATTTTTATTTTTACTCTTTCTCCAGGAGTCCCTACATCTATCCACAGGAAGTTGGCACAAGAGATTTTTATGGACCGGATTTTTATCTTCCGAGATTCAACTAGTCATGGATCTAATCACCATATGACATCAACTTTGGTATGTACATTATTTCTATCTATTTCTATCAAAATTCTATCCCTTGAAGGTACACAAAATATCTTCGTGTCTGTGAATTTTTTTCCTGTAGTATTCCAAGCTGAGTGAAGCTCTTCCAGTGAATTGTCATCTGTTGACTCTGAGTAAACTGTCTGTCCATGAATATTTGATTCGTTTTGAACATTTCTATGAGAGGAAGGAGGACCGAGATTTTTCCACCAACATTTCCATCTCTATCGCGGTAAAGAAGACTACTTTTTTAAGGCAAACGCCACTCTATTTGTTTTTACTACACAAACAAATGCACATTAACCATTATAAATATTTTGTAGAAATTGCGTGAGGTTTTGCAATTCAAGTCACTCAGAGAGACGACACTTGGGGGGAATCAGTGGAAGGATGAAGCGAAGAGACTTATTTGGACTCCAGAAGATCCTGAGTACACTCCAGAAGGACTGGATATGGACAGGAAAGAAGACACTGATTCTATTACTCTCACTCCTATGCAAATCCGGACTTTTGTATTTACTATTTAGTTTATTTTATATTGTTCCTCTTGTTTTTGCTTCAGTTGCATTAAATTAATTGATTTTTGTTGGTTTTCATATTAAATGTCGCTGACATACAAAATGTCACACATTTCATTCCTAACCCATGTCATATATATTTTAGCGTCATGTCATGTCGGGTTCTACACGATTGACGGGTACAGCGTTGAGGAGTCGCGTTATAAAATGGATTCTGGAAAAGGGCTCGTTGTCCAGGGAAAGCGTAGGCATGATTTTACTTACTGGGGATGGGACGAGCCAGGGTCTGCTGGTTGCTATTAATATTATTGTACATCCATTATGCATACACAACTACAGCATAATTTTTTTATGGTGACGATCGCAAAATTTTGTGCGTCTCGTCGTTTTTATTTACATGTCCATGCCGTTTTTCAGTTCTCAAATCAATACGCAATGTTTCAAGGCACATCACCGGAAGTTGGCACAAGAGATTTTCACGGATTTGATAAAAATCTCAAACGAGGAATCCAATCATCCCTTTAGTACGAAGGTCATATTTATCCGTCTCCATATGTACGTAGCATGCAAATCTAGACTCTTGACTCTGGAGTGACTCCAGAGTCTGGACAAACTGTCAATCCAAGATTATTCGTTTTGAACACTTCTACTACAGAAGACGGAAGAGGATTTGTTGATCAACATCTCCAAGTCGATCAAGGTATGCATACGTACACGTACAATAGTCATTGTCCACATTTAGTTAACGTAATATTTCCCAGAACGAAATCATCCAAATTGTGCTTGTCCATGATTAATCTGTACAACAATTGAATCACTTTTCATGATGGTGATAATTTGACGCAATCCACGAATGATATGAAACTCCCTGGTCTGTAAACTTGATTACTAAATTTTGTTTAATTACCTATAGAAATCGTGAGAGACACGACACGAGCGACTGGACTGCCGAACATCGGAAATACTCCAGAAAGTGAGGGGAGGAAAGAGCTTTCACTTTCACACAAATCTAGGCTATTAAATTTCCAACTTGATTTAAACCTTATGTATTCACGCTATCATGGCACATTGTACACCATTTTGGTCCTTGGATTGAATTACTGTAAGGCTAGAATGAAATTGAACTGACGGTACGTCTATTACAAATTTATTAGTTTTTGTACTCCAGTCAACAGAATTGAAGAGAGAGGACCATGTGACACAAAAACTATTTTTTTATTCAGTTCAGACATTCTGTCCATGTGTTCCATAATGCTATATTCTCATCCCACTTTTCTAATAACAGATAGATAGGGATCGATAGGAAATATATATATATATATATATATTTAGCTATATATTGTATAGAAAATCTAGGATTTGAACTAAACTTGTATAAAGTTAACTACTGTATCATCATATCCCTCCCTCCCTCCAGTACTATTAATCATAATGATGATATACACAGTCTGCCTATAAAAGCAAAAAAGTTGTACTCAAAAAGACTGTACAGTGAATCAGCGAAGGAACAATTCAAGACTTTAAGAAGCACAAAATGTGTAAAATAGAAAATGATATGATAATATTGAATATAAGCTTAACCAAGAATAACTATAGTACAGATTCAAAATATAAAATATGATCTATCACTTTTCATTCCCTTTTCTCCCCTCTCTCTCTAGGACTAATATATATCTGTAGATTTATTATAATCATTGCTACAATTTTTGTATTATATTCACTAGCTATATTCTATTTACTGCGTGGTACATTATTATTAATGTATTTTCTATCTAGATACACGATAATGCGCTTTCAACATTGCCAATAATGTTCACACATCTTTTCTCCATTATTATTAGTCATTCAGTAAAATACAACAATTTCATGGATGACTACCACAATTGACATTACTGTGTGAGTGTGTGCAATGTGTGTCGAAATTGTACAGAGATTAATTTTAAAAATAACAATATTTTAACTAGGAGAAACCTTGTCGAGAAGCCAGTAGAGGAAGGGTCTAGTTGTCCCGGGTTTAGCCTTGGGTGGTTGAATATTGTCTGTCTCTTTGCATCTCAGAGGAAGGAAATGAGGACGACTCAGTCCTCTTCTAGTTTGTGGTTCAAAATTTTGACAAACACTTTCAAAATAATGACCTTCTTGTTTAGACGTCGTCGTTGTGGTGGTCGTCATTGATTCTCCTCCTCCTCCACCTCCTCCTCCATCAAAACTGGACACTTTAAAACTGAATGTTTCACTTATGGATGAATGTCTGGACCAAGCTGGACCAATTTGAGGTAAATAAACACCTCCACCTCCTCCTCCATTCATGTAACCGTTATTATCCATTGTATTAGTAGAAGTGGTTGCAGTGTGACGACCACCATTATTGACCCCAGAATGTTGTTCCTTCCTCTTCCCATAATTCAGCATCCCTCCACTCCCATAATTACTAAATTGTCCATAATTCGGATTAATGTCACTACTACCAACACTATTATTGTGTGTGTAACCCGCTCTGGATGGTCTTCTCGGTCCATAACTACTCCTACAATGAGCTGGGGTCATGGGTGGGTGACAAACAGGGAAGACGGGAGCTGTTTTCCCTTTTGGTATAGTCAATCTATTTGGGATTGGTCCAAAATTAAAAGTACTAATGTCACTATCATTAGACAATGTAGACAAATCCTCCTCTTCCTCCTCTTCTTCATCTTCTTCCTCATGATCATCAAAAACATTCCCCCGGCCTCCTTTTGAAGTCTCTCGGAAACTTCGGGATGTAAATTTAGTTGGGAGGGGTGTAATAAGATGACCCTTGACATGGGAACTGATTGGTCTTTGAACTCGGAGTGTACTTGATGAAGCCCTTTGAGGACGTGACGAGATTTGTTCAGATTTTTTCCTACTCTTGTAATTCCCCGAAGAAAATCTTTGATCCAAGAGAGGAATCATACTACCCGTGGTTTTGGGATTGGTTGGGGTCAATTCTATATTGTTGAGGGCTAAAGAAGTGAAAAAATTATTTGGATCCGGTTCGGAATGAAGAAGACTCATATTATTATTATTGTGAGTTGGAGTGACGGAGGCGGATGGGAGTCGGGGAGTTGAGGGGGATGAACAACGGGTATCCTGACTGTGGTGGTTCGTGATTGACATGGATTTGAGATCTTGTTCCAAATTAGGAAGTTGAAGGATGGGTGGAGGGACTTGGTTTTGACAGTCGGAGAGCCAGAGGGCAACGTAGTGTGAATTTTTTTCCGGATTTGGCGTCATACAAGATTCCGGATTGTTTGGAGATTCCAGATTGTCTGGACTACTGGATTTGTAATTGAGGACACTTTGTAAGGACAGGTTTAGACGGTCCTCCGTCGGGGTCAGTGCATCCTCACTATACCTGCCATGTTCAAATTTTTAAAAAATGTCAGTGGTTTATTTTTTTTATAAAAAAAATCTGTAAAATAATTTTTTCCTTGACTGTACCTTGAAAATCTTTCCAAATTTTGTACAGGAAATGCACGTTTCCACTTAAGGCACTCTTCAAAAACTGGTACGGACATGTCAGTCGGTCTATCTCCAACTTCCCCCGTTGCCACCCTCTGGATATCTTCCCAAAGACCAAAAATCTTTTGGGTCAGCTCTGACTCGACAGCCTATTCAAAAAAATGTAATAATTAATTATTGAATTTTAGGAGAATTATTAATAAATGAATTTTACATCTTCAGCCCAAGAAATGGAGCTACTGGCTGAACTCATATTCGCCACACAATTTTGATGAAATTCCTCATCCGTTGTGTCATTGTCAACCGTCGTAGAACCATCTCCAGTGTCCGTGGATCCATCCTGATTTTGTTTAGATTTATTTTTCCATTTGTGATGGTTGTCATGTTGATGTTTAGGATGATGAAGATGATTTCGATTGTTGTTGTAATTTTTTGTTGTAAATTTGGCACTGGTGTCATCATCATCGAGGGTACTTGGTGGACCATGTCTGATTGACCAAGTGTCTGGTCCTTCTGTCTCCTCATCTTCTGTTATAGTTTTGTGATTGTATTTCCTATCATCTTCCTGTTCATCTTCATCCCCGTCTCCTCCTCCTCCTCCTCCTCCACTCCCGGATTTGTGAAGAAACTTCAGGCCGGAATTAGAATTATGATTGTAATTTGTCGGATGAACAAGTCCCTCCGGCTCTGAAGTGTAGCTCATGTCTGTCAGTCTTTTTCTGCCCATCTAAAACTGACATTCACAAAAAAAGAAGAATAATAGGAATTTTAAGTAAAACTTTTTTTTTCAAGGAAGAAAAAACTAGAGAAAAATGAGTAGAATTTTGAAATGTAATATTTTGATCCCTTACGGCATTTTTGTTTTCACTTCTTTTTTCTCCTAAATATTTTCCATGGACAGAATATCCTTCAGAATTTTTCTCCAGCTTCTCATTGTTGTCTTCCTCTTTATCTCCTCCTCGTCAATCCTCCTCCTTTTTTGTTAGGGACACTGATGAGGCCGTTCAAAATTTTGAGATTACAAATAAAATTTTGCACTCCTCCTCCTCTCTTGTACATTTAAATTTGTTCTCCCTTTCTCTCTCCAATATCGGATCAATAATTATATTCCATCCGAAGCAAAACTGGCTTTACTGGATTTTACGCAGAAAATTCACCCCGCCACGGTCTTTTGTGATTACCATGTACAATGTACCCAAAAAAATTTGTGTGAAAATGAACACACGGGAAGAATGGCAAATGGTAATGGCAGTCGACAAATTTTTTGTTTATGACGAGTCCACCTTGACGTTGATTTAAAAAAGGGTAAAGTCACACACACACACACACACGTAGAACGGGGCCCACAACAAAACACACTTTAAATCGATTTCCCTGAGACTTTGTACATTATAATAATGTACTCTACTCTACCACTTTGTTCTGTGTATGAATATATGTACAGAAAACTTCAATTAATTTTATCACTTTAATCAACCTTGCCAACCAAAAAAATCCATCCAACACAGGGAATCACAAAAAGCACAATGAAGAGTAGTTAGTACAGACTTAGTGTACAGTATTATTGGAATACCCGGTTCGGAGGGGAGGGTATAAAGTTGATGATGAAGCTCGGTAACATTAAGATTATAGGATTTCCTCTCTTTATTTCTTATAACTCCAAAAAATTCTATTGTACTCTGCTATGTACGTATATGCGAGTGTAATTATACGGGAGAGAATTGGTGGTGGTCTATGACTAGGTTATGGTGTGTGTATTATAATGATACTATATATTTTTGTTGACGTGACGAAGGACGGTAGTCGAAATGTTTGCTTCAGTCTGATTCCTCGTTGTCATGGGGCAAGGGAAAACACGTTACACACACTCAAAGTTGGTAGAAAGAGAGAGAGAGCGTCATCGTCATTCGTCATTTTCCCTTCTTCGGTGGCCCGTGTGCAGTAGGCGCACTTGAATTTGTGTGTGTCCACAAAATTCAAGAGTTACGTTGCATAACTACGGACCACTCATAATATGGAATTAAATGGAATAGAAGTAATGGCGGTGGTGCTGGAGAGGACAAACATTACTATTGTCCATTAATTTTAAATGAGGAGGAATTTTCGGGAGGGGTTTGTTGAAAGAATGGAAGCTCTTTGTCTTTCTCCCTCTCACCAATTTGGAATGCACTGTACATGACACAGGTACATGGCTGGAGAGTTCAGTATCCTCTGGACAGACTCTGCAGTCATTTGTCTCTTGAGAGATTTCTCGGAGAAGAAATGAAAGTTGGCCAAGGGCCGAAATTTGTTTTCTCAGCTCCAATTCTTGTCTCTCTTTTTTTCCTAATTTCCCTGATGAATAATTCATATGAGAAGATAGGAGGATGGGTGCGTGTGCCCACATACATATATTATGGAGTGAAGGGATACCCGGTTTCGGATGCAGAACTACCCGCAGAGGCCATCGTGTGTGAACAGGTAGACGAGGATTGAATCAATGAAAAAAATTTTTTCTATGTGGAGTCTTCATAGCGGGTAACTTGCTCCAGCTCTGTTTGGAAAGCATGAATCATCCTTTGTCGGGTATTTCCAAAGGGAGGGTAAAAAAGCGGGTAGAGTGGAGTAGACATGCGTAAAGGGGGGGATCGGGGAATTTCGGAGGAGTCGGACTCGGGACTTTTGGTTCTCCAGAATTTTTTTACGCTCTCTTTATGTTCCAGCAAGCAGCAACAGCAGAGCCACTGGAGAAGCGGAGGACTAGTCGATACTGGATATCCCATCAAATCACATGTTGTTTCTTCTTGTCAACATCCACATTTCCTCTTTAAATTAGAATCAAGTTCATCTGACAAGGATACTTGTGAATACTTGACTGTGTGGGTAGTACACACACACACAAGTACATTTTTTTTCCAGCTGCGAGTGTAGATCTACACGAATCCAAGAACCATCTTGAAGATTAGATGGAAGAGAGTTAAAAACAACAACAACACAGAATCCAGGCCATATGCATCTTAATTGAACAGAAGGTTAATATTAAAGTGTCTTGTTTTTAAATTAGTATGTCTTGACCACTATCGTACAGCACACACACACACAAACACACGCACCCATTGACATTGTGCAGTAGACAGCAGTAGCTAATGGGACACGTGTTAATGTGGTAGAATAAATATAGGAATAATTTGTAACAAGGACAAATACAGGAAGCAAACTTTTTGTTCAACATTTTTTAATTTTAACTTGACATTTACTTTTATTTTTTGAAAGAAAATATTTTGATCCGTGGGCTACAAAATATTGAGTCAGGTTTAATGGCAAGCCAAAGGGGAATTGTATTGTGAAGAGGAGGAGAAGGAGGAGGGGATTAAAGGTGAGAAGAATGAGAGACTTTTGTTAGACATATCATTATATTTTGTACGTAGCGAAAAAGTTGAAGACAGATTGTGCACATGATACTGTCAAATGCAGATAAATACAGTTTGCTTCTCTCTCACATGTAGTGTGTGTGTGCTTCAGATAGTTTGTGTATGATTGTATGATTATAATGAAAATTTTATTCAGGTTGGTATACGCATAAAGATAATTTATTGTTGACTGCAGACTCACAGTCCAAGGAAGAGAGAGAGAGATAGTTGGAGAAGTTTTGACGATAAAAATGTGGGGAGGAGGGAAGAAAATATGTTGAGTCTTGAATTAAATGGAGGAAAGAAAAAGGAGGAGGATGGAGTAACTACAATGTCTGTCTATGTACATTGTACATTGTACAACATAGTCAAAAGAGAGTCAAGTGTTAAATACTGACGTGTGTGTGTGCCCGTGCACTTCAGATCGTGTGGTAGTCTGACTGACCATTCAATTGTTATTGAAAAGGGAAGAGCGTGGTCGTGTCATTTTTAACAGTGTATTATTTACTTCCACTTGAATTCTACAGTGTACAACAAAAGTAGTATTTAGACATGTAGAGGAGGGGAAGTTAAATACATGTTCTAAATAATGGACATTGGACACACACAATGAAAAAGGGTGTGAGAACTGTGACTCTATGGATTCTCATGGATTTCCCAAATCGTGGTTGGACAGGAGATTTAACAATAATTAAAAAATGTGGTGTGTACTTTATGAACATCGACTAAAGTCTACACTGTAATATTTGCAATAATTTGTGCCAGTTTTGTACAAGAGATCCTTGTCTGGCATTCACTCCACAGCAAGGCACGGGAGAACTCGGGAAGAGAAGATTTATTAAAGGAGGAAAGTGATATTAATTACAAAAGAAGTTACGAAGGAAAGGGTCATATGGTTCATGGGTCAATGTGTGTCGGGTGGTAGACGGGGAAAAGACTCATTTTCAATTGTTTCCGATTCATCCCAACCTCAGTTTACCCTGACCCACTCCGACTCCGATTCTTCTATCCAGTCCGGGACCGGGGAGGATGTGGAAAGTTGTAAAAAGTATCGAAAGGTAATCACATCTTTGTTTGCTTTATTTAGAATATTTGAAATGTCTCGACTCAGTCATAGGAAATAAGAATTGTCATAAGATTAATTGTGTGTGGAATGAATTTATTTTCTCTTTTACGCAATCCTCGTTCCGGTGTGTCTATATTTGGAGTTTCCAATTTACAATTAAATTTATTTTGTCATGTATCCTCGACTCTTTCTTTTTGGACATGTGGTTATTGAGCCATGTGAGTGTGTGTGTGTGTGTCTATCTTAATATCGTATGGATGACCATACGGTCAGTGTGTGGATTTTTGTTTGAATGAAAAAGGAACAATATCCTTCACAGCATGCTAATTTGCATATTAAGAATGTATCCCCTCCGTCTTATCTACTTAACTATCTATATATATATTTTGCAATAAATATAGTAGGGAGTATTTTCAAAACGAAGGTACGATGGTTGGTTGGAGAACGTGCCTTGTATACCTTTAGAAGAGAGACAGAGAGAGAGAAGGAAAAATAGGAAATGAACCAGGGATTCATTAGAGTGTGTGTGTAGTTTTTGTTAGTTAGTTTAGAAAAGGTGAAATTATTTAGACTCTCTCAAGGGTTGACGCCCCCATTTCAGAGATTCCTTATATGAGACTGACTTGTGACTCCTCTCAACTCTGACTCTGTTGGGACTTTGAAAAAATGTGTGAATAAATAATTGTGAGAGGGAAAAGGAGCTCTCGTCGTTGTTTACTACTTACTATACTATTATCCCCTTCTTGGTTCGTTAAAAAGTGCAGTCAAAAGTTGACATCAATCATATTTTTCTCTCTCTCTCTCTCTCTGGGTATGTACACTCCACATGGCACTTTCAAGGGAGGGAGACGACTAGACGAGAGTAGAAAGGAAAAAGTATAATGTGTAGTGTGTAGAAAGGTTTAGCCATCCCATTTAGCATGTAGGAGAACAAACTTTTTGAAGCTTCACTCACAATCAGAGATAAAATAATAACATTTTTATACACATTCATTTCAAACCACGAAACGTTCTCCCTCTCCGTTACACACACTGTCTAGATACACACACACGTTGAGAGAGTGTGTGTAGTACGTATGGAGAAGCACAATTCTTCCATATAGAATATGTGTCAAGTGGACCAAGTTTATGCATCGCACACACACAAACACACACAAGGAGGAAGGAAGGCATTCTGATATTTGAGAGTGTGTGTGTGTTCTGAGTGTTGTGTGGCAGTGGCGGTGTTCTTCATTTTAGGTAGGATCATCAAGCACAAAAATATAATTTGGAACACATTTAGTTTGTTGGAGAGTTGATGGTTGCAAACACTCCTCCATCAGCGTTTCTGAGTCTTTGTTTCCGAAACTATTTTTTTTTGAAACTTTTGTTATTGTGGCCTTGTAAAGTGTCGTCGTGATATACTGTCATATTGTGACTTGTGTGTGACTGAAAAATAGGGAAGTTTTCCATATTAAAATTATTGTGATTGTGGGGAGTGCAGTGTGATTTCGTGAGGACGATTAATAAGAGATTTTAATAAGTGCACGGTTTTTTTTAGAAAAAAACAATTGTTGACACAATTATTATTGCAGGAGTTGCATTTCCGTTGGATCTGAAGATAATGCAGGAGAACTAAATAACACACAGTACAGTGCATAGAGAGTGACTATACAAGTTAAATACTGTGAAATCTTTTTAGTATACTGAGATGGTAGTAAACTGTGGAATGTTTGTGTAAAACTCTTTATTTTCTGGTTCTCTAATCTCTACCAAGTTGGACGTGTGTGTGTGTGTGTGAAGAATTCCTCATTAAAAAAATGATTGGTAAGGAGTTTAAAGTTGAATTTTTAAGATGGTAGTAAATTTTCTTTTTGGTGGTGAGGATAAAAGTCAGGATCATAATTTTTTTAACACTTGTAATAGTAATTGTGTTATCTAAAGGTCTACGGGCTAAGATAGTTGCAGTGTAGTATTTTTGATGTATTGTGTTATCATCATTATTTTGAAATAATTTGATCAAAGATAAATCATCCTTGACTGTCCTACCTGGTTTGTTAATGAAATGTGTTAAAAGAGGGTGGATGAGAGAGAGAGACTCAAGCCCAGGGTCATAAACTGTGTATGTACATTATACAACTTGCGTTTGAAGTTGCAGACAAAATGGCTTAATAATTTTCAAGTGCAAAAATCTTCCTTTTTGGTCTATCTCTTGGATAATAATAATGTGTGTTCACTTAACGGCGTAAAAAGTCAATGGCATCCCTCCATACGATTACGTATGTACATTGATTTTGTTCAACTTCGCATCTGCATACATCTTGAGAGTGTGCAGAAGATGAAGGAGGAAAAGGAGTAAAGTCAGCAAACAAGGGAGCAGGAAGGAATGAAAAGTTGTTTGGACGTACATGTATATTAATTCAATTCAATAATAGTGAATAAGGTCAACTACGCTCTTCACAAGGGATTTTTTCCAACGCAGAAGATCAGCAGTGTGTGTGTGTGTGTAGGGAGCATTACAAACAAATGCAAAAAAACAACTTTTAAAAAAATGAGAGAGACTCGTCTCAACTGCAATGCCAAGTAGTTATTTAACATTGCACATGTTCTACTATTGTTAAGATTAAAGTTGAGAGAGTCAATCTCTCTCTCTTATATCTACCTACATTACATATTTATGTGAGATGCAAAATATAGCGGTAGTAGAAAAGATTCTACAGTACATAGTATGAGTACAATAAAGTAGGAAAGGATAATCAGAAGGCAGTCAAATGTAATTTATGTTATTTGCATATAAAAATCGTTTAGTTGCATCATAATTGGTCGTTGTTGAGTGCATGTGTGGATTTCAATTCCTTTTTACGAGAATCAAGAATGAAGTTTGACACCGACGACGACGACGAGTCAGTCCAGGGGGAGGATTAATTTTTTTTGTAATTATTTTGTTGAAAAAAAAACTGCACTTTATAATATAATCTACTCTCGTCAAAAGAGTCCTCGGGTCGTGTGTAACAGAAAAATTACAAAAGAGTGAAGAAGACGGTTCGTCATTAGTGTACTTTGAACTTTTGACAGTGTGACAAACAACCAGAGGAAAAAAACATTTTGTTGAGAGGATAGAGACGTTTAATACTCACCTTGAGTATCAAATTCGTGTGCAGTGTAGTGTAGTATGTGTATAAAATATTGTATTGTAGATATTCAAAAGTGATAAAGTTGTTTGAAAAACTTTTTTTCAGTCAAAGACGATAAAATACTTGTATGAATCAGACGTGTGTGCCTAGTATATTACACATTGTAAATTTATGTACAATTTTATGTGCAGTTTAATATTTCAGTTTGTCACTCATGGTAGATAAGAGTGGGGAGGAAGTGAGACATGTATGAGTTAATTGTACTCTACTGGTTAATCATAATATCGGTAAAATAACTGCTCATATTATTTTTTCAGTGATAATACTTTCTTTCTCAGTATTTGTAATTCAATTGTTGACTTTCATGCTGTGGGGTCGTGCTTTTGTTAGGAAGGAGTGGAGAGAGAGAGTTTGTAATTGTTGTTGGATGATTTACAGAGTTAATTACAATTAAGACTTTTAATTATTAAGTTGGGACACTGCATGAGCTTGCCCTCTTTTATTTCAAATGCGATCAGCTGATCGCAGGAGGGAGATTCGATCAGATTTTTTTTCTGCAAGAATTTTCTTTTAATTTTTGTAAGGTTGACTGATTAATTGTAAGAACTGCGTAATTGATTTATTTCATTTGATAATTGTGTTGGATTTTACATTTGTTTTTGTTTCTTTTTTCAGGTAAGAAAATATCAGCCTATTTTGATCAAGTCTGGACAGAAGGAGTCGTCTAGACGTGCCAAATTTTTCATTTTGTCGTCCAAGACTGATATGAAAAAGACTAACAGAAAGTCCAAGAACGTAGCACACCCAGTCACATCGTTGGTCCCCGAGTCACGACCCATTGCACCAGAAATTCTTCGAAACTCTCCAAATTCCCTCAAGAGGAAACAGAAAAATTTTGTCGTCAAAAGTGTCACCTTTTCAGAGCCAGAGAATAAACCTGAAAAAACTTCTAAATTACGGAATCGTCGTCGTCACAGAAAACCTCTCATTGCCGTGAATGTTGATCATCATCATCAAGAAGAGGATTCAACTTTTTCTTCTACTAGGAATGTGAGCAAGGTACCATTTTATTTTAAATTTTCAGCAAGTAAACATGACGGTGATAAAAACATTAAAAACCCAGTATCTTCTCCTCCTCCTGCTCTCACAGTTTTGACTGAGAATTTGACAAAAAGTGAAGACGTGACAAATGACACCACAAAGTGTTTCAATGTGGACGACGAGGACACAATGGGAATGTACTTTCGTGATGACGACAGTGAAGTTTTACCTGGAAGCTCCACAGCGACGACGACGACGACAACAACTCTGAAATATTACTCTGAACAATTACTAGAGCATGGTGGGAGTCGAACTTATAAAAGTAACAAGAGTAATAATAATAATCATAATGGTGCCATAAATATAAAAATTCAAGAGTCAATTAACTCGGCGAGCTTAATTAATGACTACGCTGCTAAAAAAATTAATACCAATAATAATAATATAAATTTAAACCACCACTCTTCAAATGAGGATGATGTGAAAAGTGCTGAGATTATTCGAGAAGAAAATAGATTACGAAGAAATTTATTTTTTGGTTCCCCTGACCTTTCTCCTCCTCCTCCTTCTACTACCACAGTCATCAATACGGCTGGTAGTAGTAAGGAATATTTGTCCTCTGGAAATTTAAATATGAACAACGGTTTTACTAACTACAATAACAATTTCAACAATAACAAAAATTCCCTATTTGGTTTCAATCATCATCACATTGACGTCGATATGAAGTCAAAATTACAAGATCAACCAATACTAAATCGTCAAGAACCCATCAGCTCGGCTTCGGTGGACTCTGGGATCCCAAAATTGTATTCAGTCAACAATAGTAATCTCAGCCCACAACAACAACAATCGCAGCTGTATGGAAAGAATTTAAGAGGGAGTCAGTCCACTACACAATTACTACCAACCTCGTCCAAACTCTCAACTTTTGCTAGTGGTAGTAATATTAGATATCCAGGAAGCAGTATGATCAACAACAAACCCAATAACAACACCCATGGTCTCAACCATCGCAGTATCCTTCAACAAAATAATTTGATGAAACCAGTCCCACCCCCTCGCCACATTGATTTATCGAAAAAAGATGATTCAAAAGTTACGCAATGGATTTCAGCCAATGATTTCTTCAAACAACAACCTAATCCTCCTCCTCATCCTACTGCAATAGTAAATAAATTACCAGTTAGTTCACAGCATGGATCCATGGAGCCCCGACGGGAGACCCTCCCGGCAAAATTCGGTTATGGCTACAATAATAACAGTAAAAGTCATGGGCCTCAACTACTATCTACCCGTAAAAATCTGTTTCCAGCTTCCAACGTCATGCCCACTACGACGACGGTGGAGGAGAGTCGACGTGAGACGTTGAATCCAGTCAGAAAGATACCTACTTACAATTTTGGACTCAAAAGGTATTTAACAATATTATTTCCTTTATCAAAAGAATATATTTTGTTACATTGTGGCATTGTCATTGTATAAAATTATTTTAATTTATTTCCAGACCGGTCCAGTCCAAACCATTTTACGAACTCGGCCTTTACCAAAATCGGACAGCTCGTAATATTATTCCACCCTCTTCAGTGACAGGTACAAGTAAAAATGCATCTGCAGGAGTACAAGGAGCAACCGTGGGTGGATTTCAGGGAGTTTCTACTGGACTTGTCAAAATGGCAGCAAGTAATTATCAAAAAATTATTGATGAGACTTCTTCACCATTCACAGTAGCAGCCACTTCAACAGCAGCCAAAGTTGTCGAGACAAATCCTCACAGTCTACTCATCAGAAGCGCGACCTGGGTTATCAGCTCTTCTGCCGATCCTACATCAAGTAAAGAAATTCAGAGTAATGATGATGAGGACGACGACGAAGATGATGGTGAAATTGATCGAAAGGAGAACATTAGTATTGATTCAAAAGGCCAAAAATCATCTCCATCGTCGTCTCAACCTGGAATGTCTTGGGAACAACCAACTACTACAATGTCATCATCTTTGAATTATCGTCTGAGTAATAGTAGTAGTAATTCTGGGGACCATGAATTGAAACGAGGTTATGGAGGACCTTCTACACATCATCATCAACATCGTGAACAACATCGTCAGCAGCGTGAAGTTGGTGACAGTGGACAAAGGAGGAGTAAAGTCGCAATTGAAGTCACTCTAGATGATAATAGGACAAAGTCATATTTGGTTCTACCCAATGAATTGGAAGGCACAAACACTTTGTGTAATTACCCTATTATCCGGGATGGATCAACGAGTTCTAGTATTATTTCTAGTGAAGAACCAACTTCTCTACACAGTCATGCTCCAACTGATCACGACAAAGCCATTTCCGATTCGGAATTTCTAATCGATGACGAGATTGCGGACCAACCTGACCTAACCCTGACATTTAAAGGTATGTAAAAGATCAGCCTTAACAAACCTAATCCTCTACTTACCTTTTAATATAATAATAATAATGTCATCTAGCTTTATATTCACTCAGATAAAGTCCTAAAGCTGACTTCTCTATTGCGTCTAATTTCTGTTCTGAGCTGGGTACTTGGGTGTAATGTCGTTAGCATTATATTGGCAAATATTGACGAGAGTTTGGTTATTGAACTCGTGCTCAATTAAATACCAACTTGCGTGAGGTCGAATAATTTAGTTAATGCTTCAAGTCAATTTTCCTGCTACTACTTGTTCTTTCCTTTCTTTTTCTCTCCCTCTTTCTCTCAAAATCATTATATATGTATATAAATCAAACTGTTAAGTCAAGGCATGAAGGTCACTCCATCTCAATCTTGTTACAGAGTGAATGATGTGTGTCTTGGGTGTAGGGTAGGATTTCTTGAAATTAATAAGGTATCTTTAATCTTCTCCTCTCTCCCTCACCCTTCCTCCCTCGGCCCTCGTATTCTTCCCCTTGTTTTAATCAGAAAGTAGAAATTCTAGTCACAATTCAAAATCAAATCATCATCTCATCATATTTAGGAAGTACACAGCTGAGCTACACAACTCTCTGCCTGGTGAATGTACTTACACTTAATTGTCATAATCAAGCTTTATTATCCTTTTGTTCAGATGAAATATGTATACGAGCAAAAAAAAATTGTAAAAGCGTAGTAGTACACTGAATATTTGGGGGGGGAGTGGAGGAGGGGAGTAGTTAAAAAATTTCTATTTCAAACCGAATGCCTCATTCATAGTATAATGTGATAGGAAATTATGTGTGTATTGGTCGTCCCTCCCAAAGAACATTGCCATCATGTGTGTGTGTGTGGCATAGAGAGAGGGATTGGGATTATTCCAATTTTAACCGACAGCTTGCACACTCACACACATGTGGATTGTTTTTGTTTTACACAGAGAAGTCAATGTCTCAGTTCAATTTCCGTCTAAATCATCCCAGTAAAAAAGGGAAGAAAGATTAAGTGTACAGGTGGAAACATGCAGATAGGGCTATGCCAAGTAATTACGTCTTGGCTTGTAGTATTCTTCTTTTTAAGAGTGCGTGTAGTCTCTCTCTCACTCTCTTATGACTCATGATATTTGCATTATCCTTTATCTTTATCTCTTCCATTTTGTGTAGATCTGAATGATGAAGAGAGAATTTTTTAATCTGTAATTTCAACTCAAACCTAATAATTATCACACATATTTGCTCGTATCTGTTGGGTTTTTGTTGTGTACGTTGTAGATCACATTTTCACATTCTCCACGTGTGAGATTCCATGGACATGTCACTCTCCTCTTGTTTGTTGTCTAGTGTTTGCTCGAGGCAAGTGCGTAATTATGGAAAAAAATCAACTAGGAAAGGGAATTTGAATTTACATTTGCAATTGCACTCCCATGCGTAACATATTTTAATGGAGTGACATTTTGGCCTTTGCTATTTGACTTTTGTCTGTTCTCCTCTCTTCTTTTTGGTAGTACATAATACAGACACATATATTACCAACAAACTTAATGAAATTTCACTCTAGACCAAGTAAGTGCATACAAGAGTTGGCAAAAAAATCAACCCTTTTTCCTCTCTCTTTTGGTTCACCTCACCATCACTATGTACTTACATGGATTGTATTTGTAGTTCAACCCAGAGTGAGGTTATTTTTTTGTTTTGAAGGAAAAAAAAGTTTTCTTCTTCATTTCTTCTTCCTTTGACGGTTTAGGGTTGATGGCTGGAAATGATACAATTTGATGAAGCCAAAGCATGTGTAGAGAAAGAGAGCAATAAGGAAAAAGACAGATGATGTGAAACGTTCAGGTCGTGATTCCTCCTCATAAATCACACATCGAACTGCTACAGATATAATTTTAATAGGGCACATCTCTCAGTCACTCAGACTTTTTTTTTTGTATATTACATGTTCTTCATTTTCATTCTCTAGTCCTGATGGGCGTCATGACTCTGGGGTTAAACTATCATAAAACAAGTCATAAAGTCACACAAGTATGACAATTAAAATTAGAGAAAGCCATTTGTTTCTTGTTGTCAAAAAAAAGTCGAAAAATGCATTTTGTTCATCATGTGGATTTGTGAACATGTTTATATATTAGTCTAGTCTAGTTCCTTGCAGCCAACAACTTTTGAGTCTCATGATCTGCATATCCATTTCATGCTTTTGTTCTGGACTCTTGCAATCTAATGGGATTTTTAATGAGATGAATTTGAATGAGAGAGATAGAGACAGACTATTATTTCTTTTTGTATTTTGTGACCCACCGTGCAAAATCTGTTAACTTGGATCACACGTTATGATTATTAAAATTATTACATGTGATTGTGAGAGATGGAAGAAGAGAAGAGGTTACACTCACAGTTCTCTCTCCCTCTCTTGGCGGTTACGCAATGGAATGCAGTGCACCAAACCATTATTTTTGACTATTATACTCTGTTTTGACTCTCGTAATTCGTCTATTATACAATTTCACAAACTGTATATTTGAAATGATAGAGAAATGCTCTTTTTATTCTGATTTCGACCTTACATGTGTGGCGTGTGTGTGTGTTTTGGGTAGTTATCATATTAAGATCCCTGCATCCTACCTCTGATGATGGTATACGCGTTCTTTTTTTTTCCTTCTGATTTTTGCTCCACATTCAGTCTACACTACACGGACTGTACCATGCTAGCTATATAGTTAATCCGTAAAAATAAAGCAAGAAGCAGGTACACTTGCGGAACAAAAAAGATTAAAAATTACGAAACATGGTTAAAGTGCATTGCATGAAGAAAAGTATATTTTGCTGTTGTTCTTTGACTCCCCTCCTCCTCCATCGTTTCTCTTCACTCGAGCTTCATTGAGCTCATTTAGACTCGTAATGTTGGTTATTATTATTCTTGGCTGTGTTCTAAGTCATGATAGTAATAACAGTATGAGATGGTGTACTTCGCAGAGAGGACAGTTGTGTATAGGAAGTGTACTACATACAATCTAAAAAAAAAGTTTAGATGAGTTTTAGATTGACCTTTATGTATTTGCTCGTTTTTTCTGTAATCTTGTATAAATCTTGAGGGATAATTGTGTGGTTTTTTTACATTAACAGACAAACAATCACGGTCAGTCGTATTTTTTCCTGTAATTGCTTCAATTCTGGTTACTAGTGTGAGTGTAAAAAACAGATGTGAACAGATGTGTGTGTATCTACTACGTGTCTAATACAGAAGTTGGACTTGAAGTTTGTCTGAAAATTGTGAAAAAAGTCAGACTGAGACATTGCAAGGGTAAGCAATAAGCATAGTAGCAGAACCATAATGGTGTTGTATGTAAAACTCGGTGCAGAGTACAGAGTCACAGTTGTGTATGGATTGTTGGTCTAGTTAATAATAACTAACTATTATTTCACATTTGAATTTGGATGGTGCTTCGTGTAATTATGATGTATTATCTATCCCGCGACTGAGTGTGTGTGTGTGTTCGGTCAAATTAGCTTAATTGAGAAAATCCCCTTGTGTCTTGACTTGAACAATTCTCAAATGTTGGGAAACTCTTTTGGCCAAGACTTTTGGTCTTACTCTCTTGTTTCCCTCCATCATAATTGTGTATTACTCCATGTAGTATTTATGCATGACACTGAGTCGCTATAATAATAGAGTTAGCTTATGTACGTCCAGGAGAGAGAGTGAGGGAAGAGAGGTATTTAATATTAATGTACATAAACTTGGGCTAATCAAGAGTCAGATTTGTAATTAATTTAGAAAGAGGGGGATTTTACGTGTGGTTGCTGATGGTTGATTAACTCTTTGAATGGTCAAAATAATAATTATGTTTACAACAATGAGATGAAACAGCAGTAAATCTACTTTTACTCCTTACTTACGATTTGGAAGGACTTGAGAGAAGAATTGAAGGATTTTTCTCCCTATCTTTATCTTTACACGAAAATATGTATTGTCACATACATGTGTGTGTGTGCAGTCTGTGCAGTATGCCAAATTTCAGCACACTATAATTATAATAGAAGAGTTTTTAATGCTTTCACAACTTAACTCTCATTCATTATATTATTCTCTCTTATATCCCTTTGTTGAAAAATATTATCCTTTTCTCACCTTAGTCCTCAGACATAGTTAGAGATTGGAAATCAAACTTTTGCTGAGTCAAGCACATGACTGTTAAGAATGCATAGTTGTTGTAAGAAAATTCAGATTTTTTTTCTCTCTCTGCAAAAATTTTCATGCCGCTCTGCTTTTCTGTGTTGAGTTGAGTGAGTATGATATTATTATGTAGAATAGAAAATAGAAAAGAATTGAGCTGGGTGAGTCTGATTAATCATTATAAAGATTCAAGGGCATGGATTCCTTGATCATGTCTCCCTATACTATATTGTATATAGATCGTCTCACACCATTTTAATACTGGCAGGTATGCAAGTAAACCATCAAAAAACTTGCATACATATCACAGGCACAGGTATTATTGTAGTCTGATAAACACTGTGCCGTATTTTTCTCAGCTCATCCATTCATAGCACATCTAAATGTAGTTACTTGGCTATACTTACTACTAGATTTTACATAATCAACTGACTCCTTGCATGCAATCGGCTGCATCCATGGAAATTTTTTCTGTATCACTAATTTTCCAAGTCAATCACATGACGCTGACGATGGGATTTTGGATTTTGGACTGTTGATACTTGGTGTTGGGGGTTTTTCAATTTTCTGCACGATTTTCCGATTATACTGTTTCCTTGGCACGTCTTGACAGAGTCTCAACTTCACTCCACGTTTTGTTGTCAGTGTATTTTTTCTTCTCTCTCTCTGTCTCTTTCTCTTCTTTCTCCTAATGCTGTGATGATGCTATGACACTGCATTTTATTATTCTTTGTGTGTTAGTGTAAAGTCCTCCTACCTGGATGGATGAACCCTACCACTCTACATGCTCACTCCCTTTGGAGTTGAAATTATACATTTTTTTCGCTATATAGCGGTAGTACTTTATAGTGTATTGTTACTACCTATGTGTATCATTATTATTAGTTTCATTGCACAGAGTCACAGAGATTTTAACCTGTAATCCTCTATTGATGTTGATAGTGAGGCTTGATGTGCCATGATATAGTTGGGACGGGATAATGTAGGATATTATAATGTGAATGTAAGTAAAAATTACATTATAGCCCCCTTTTGTCATGAGATCAAAATGAGATGGCGGATTAGACGTAATGTATGTAATATTGTGGCATGGCTTAAACTTCTCCTCTTATATGGAGTCACGTTGGTGATGGTGTCCGCCGCACTCGGAATCCGATGTGCAAAATCAGATGATGATAATGATGATTCTATTCTCTTCTCCCTATGCTCTACATACATCGTCGTATATAGAATGTGAGGCTTGGATTTTTTGGAGAGCTTAATCAGACTACAAAATTTTTTCTTGACAGAGTTCTCCTCTAAATTATAATATATAACATAGATTATAATACTGTTACATCGTGTACTTGCTATGAGGGTTATCCTATAATTGTGAGTTTTAAATCTTCTTTTAGTACAATAGGTAGGTAGGTTGAATGATTTTTTTGACGCTATAAATGTGAGGAGGGCAACACACTCCACATCATGGATCTTCATCAACTATCAGAGAAGAGCAGCAGCAGCAAAACAGTTTCCCCCATGCTCCACAGTTTAGGAGTGTGATTGTGACGAACTTGTTATTCTAATCCATTTATACATACACAAGGCTGGGACACAGATACATGCATGGAGTGCACAGAGACAAAGAAGAAGGAAAAGAGAGTCTGTTGGCGTCATTGAGACAGAGAGAGAGAGAAGGATTCTCAACGCACCGTTGAACCCTTTTTCATGACATCTTTGTCTCATCTTTAATGGTTTAGTATATAAAAATGTATAAAAAGAGGAGAGTATGTGTTGGATGAACATACTGGTCATTATCCTGCAAAAAAAATCCTAGTCATACTTCATATACATCTTATGAACACACACACACCGTGTGTGGATGTGTGTACATAAAAAAGCGTCTCCAACTGCTTCATCATAATTGTTATTTTGTGAATTTTGTGTAGATAGTGTAGAGATAGGAGATAGTAGTAGTGTACAGCAATAATAATAACCCAGAGTACTGTTAAAACTCCTAAAAGTTCTAACTTTGGGAGGATAGAAACGGTTAAGGTGGTTCTCGCTCTCATCTTGTCAGATTACACGATGACTTGAATGGTGAGTCGCAAGAAAATGGAGGATGAAGGAAATGAAGAGCAAATGTTGTGTTTTTTCTCTTTCTTTTTCCATTATTGTCTCAGCACTTTTGAGGGGTTTGACCGGGGACAGTTTATTCCATTCCATTGTAGACACACATCTCATGATGATGTATGTCTAGATATGATTTTTCTCCTCATGATTTCCTGTTGACAACAATAATTTTAATTTGAAAACTATATATTGTCTTAGTACTATTATTATCTTTGATTATGCTATTACAATGATGTGGGGATGTTGTGAGTTTTCTTTTAATGACTTTTATTTGTTTTCGTTGTTATAAAAGCAAAATTTTCCTTTGTTTTCTCCTATTCCTCTCTCCTTTTCTTTATCGTCATATAGTATGAATTTAAATGATGAAAAGTAGAAAATAATATTTTATTTACATGAGTATATTTACAAATGAAATTAATTTTGTAAAAATTCACTTTTCCCAGTATCTTCCTTCCATCATATTTAATGTTAATTGTGGGATATCAAAACTTTTCAGTTTGACAGTCAATTTTAGAGGCAATTTGCGAGTTTTCACGTTAGATAAAAAATATGGTTGTATGTTGTAGGGAGAAGGGAGGTATTGGGGTAAAATATAGGCTAATCACTAATCAGCCATTCTGATCACTTGGGGAAAATGTTAATGTTAAAGATTTCCGTGTGGTAAATTGGAAGAGGGAGGGAGGAGGCTTGGTAAATGAAGTCATTATGGTTTCCAATTGTGTGTAATAATATGAGAGATGTTGTGTGTGTGTGTGTGTGGAATATTGGAGAATGATATTGGAAACGCAAAGGGTTTTACAATAATAATTATTACACAGAAATTGTGTGTGTGCTGTATTTGTTGTGTGTGTAATAGTTATGATTGGTACATTATATAGTTGAACTGTATCGCTCTCACATGCTATGTAAATATTGAAACTTTGTGTGAGTAAATTTATTGGGAGTGCATGTGTGTGTCTTTGGGTAATGTTGGGGGTCGATTAGAATTTTTTGACCACAAATGAGAAAATTGTTTGAGAGTAGAGCAATATACAAACATAACACACACAGCACACTTGTGTGTGGTGTTGTTCCTCTTCTGGTGATGAACTGATGACTGTGTGTGTGTGTCTGGTGATGGCTGGGAAATGGAAATTTTAAACAGATACAATATGATGATGAACGTGAGTGACTTTCATTCAGTTCACAAAGATATTCATCTAACTACATGCATCATGATGATGATGATGTAGGAGAGTCCCTCACATTGTAGAAAGTATTGTTATTGTTGGCCGTGTGTGTGTGTGTGTGTGTACGATTGTCTCTCTCCATACAATTGTCCGTATTATATGGCCTGTAGGATGAGCAGAGTCACAGCGGTAGTTCCTTGCCGTTGGCTTGTTCAAAGTAGAGTCAATGATGATGATGATGTTGTTGTTGTTGTCGTCATGAAAAGTGGTTGAATTTTGTGATTCAGATGCAAACACATCATTGTCCCTATCATTTCGTACAATATATATTGCCCAGGAGAGAAAGAGAGTCGGACAGGGACAGAGAATTATTTCATCTCCACCATATATAATGCAACGTAATAGTAATAACACATTTCTAATGTGATTGTGGCCTCTGTTGTGGCTCCTCTCTCTCTCTCTCTTCACTGTGTCATGTGATCTCTCTCCTCTCTCTGTAACAACTGCCATGCAACTGTGGTACGGTAAAGTGTAGTTTGTACACACAAAAATGTAGAGAAGAGAGGGGTAAATAAAAATTATTACAAGGAGCGTGGAAGCGAGACGAAGGGAATAAGTGAGCGTGTACAGGTGTGTTCTGTTCTGTATGTGTGTGTGTAGGTATATAGAGGATTTTTCATTGAGGAGGAGGATGCCACAATCAGAAGAGGATTTTAAGCGTTCACATCACAAGCCCCACACACACATGTGGAGGGATAGAGACTACGTTAGATTGTAGGAGAGAGGAGTAGGGAACTCTAGAGTCACGTTTACAGTATCTACAATCTACAGGAGTAAAGTGGGAGCAGCATCAGCAGTTAGTTGACAACAACAAGGTGATTGTAATGGTGGTGTAGGATTACAACGCTATTTGGTTGTTAGACTTGTCTTTTAACACTGTTTCAAACTCCCTATCCCCCTGCCTCTGTTGTTGTTGTTGTTGTTCTTGTGCCCTCACTCTCTCCTCGGTGACTGTGAGTCCATACTCCATAGTCAGTCATCCAGTGCATTTTGGCAGTTTGTCTTTATCCCCGTGGTTTTTTTCTTCTCTCTTTTTCTTCAGGGCAGTGCATCGTAGGAACAACAATCAAAAACACAAGGCGATGGAGAAGGAGAAGGGAAAAGTCAGGGTTTGTAGATTCCTCCTCATCTTGTTGGCTGCATCTGCTGTTCAGTAAACATACACACATTGTATACTTGTCTTGTATACGGTGCTTGAATTCTCAAAGAGAGAGAGAGAGAGAGACTTTTTGTTTACCTTTGAAGAATTACGTCAGTTGGATTGATCATCATCATCATTCGTCGTTGTGTGATCAAGAGTTGCAGTTGTTTGAGTGTGACTATGGAAGGAGCAACAACACGAGCGTTCGTCATCCTTGATCGTGTCAAAACTAATTGAGTTGACAGTAATATAATCATTGTCAGTACATCACGGAGCAGACTTTGAACGGTTTGTGTGCGTAGTGTTTTGTGCGGTAGAAGAGATAAAAAAGGACATATTTGAAAGTGGTTAAGTGTTCTAAAAACTCAAAATAGACGGTGACGAGTTTTTTTTTTTTTAAAAAAAAGTAGTGACAAAACCGAGTGACAGAGAGAGGAACAGTAAACATTTCAAAGTCCAGTTGCCAGTTTTGGTCAATGTTTTTGTTTGTTTGTTTCCCTCAATATATTTATATTTACAAAGGATGGGAATGAAGAAAAACTTGAAAAGACTGACCGTGTTCCTAATATTATAGACAAATACATTTGATAGAATTGTGATTGTGTTGGTGTCATCTGTAAATTTAAACACACGGAGAGAGAAAGACAGGATAAAAGTATAGCGGCCATAGTGTGTAAATTTTGTTGTACTGGGTATGAAAATCAAGATAAAAGTATTTCTTATTTGGTCACATTTGTCTATTTAAAAAACGAGACGAGAGAGATAAAAAGAGAGACGTACACAGGGAGAGAAAGAGATGAAAGGATTTTTCTGTGGATGAGAACTGAGAAGAAAAGAGTAGATTGATGTTCTTGTGTGTGTGTTAGAGAGAGAGAGAGGATCATCATCTTCTTCATCTTCACACAGTGGAAAGGGAATGACTTAGGGTTTCCAATTGACTTTGATTGTCATGTCGTCCATGGGAAAGCTTTTTATATTATATGATAAACAAAAATGTACAATATAGTAACGTTTTGGTGGAGTGCTGCTACTGCTCTCATTTGAACGGTTGTTGTTATTATTGATTGTTGACGTTGTTGAGTTTAGGAATTTTCTTTGAGACTGACTTTGGTGACCAGAAGAGACGGTGTGTGTGTGTTTGTTGCTTGAAATAGAGTATGTAGTGCATACAACAAAACTGTTATGCAATGAAGAGATTAGTTTTTAATTTATGACTCCTTAAGTGGAAAAGCATCACTCACTCATACTCTCGTGTTTTTTTTGTGAGTGAGTGAGTATATTGTATGACTGTGTGAATAGAGTAGTGTACTTTGGTTTAGCATATTTCTCTCATGATTCACATACGACGATGGACTGCTATGCGTAGCATATGATGATGCTCCTGCCAACAACAACGACGACGAATAGGACATGGTGCCGGCCGACCAGGATTTTTTGTGCGAGTGTGTGTAGTAGTGTGGTGGTGGTGGTGTGCGTACCTTTGAGTTAAAATCCTTTCTATAAGATAGGAAGAAGCATGTAACTCTTGAGCAGTCATTCATTAAAAAAGCAGAGAGGAAAGTCGTTCGTTCTCGTCTCTCTCTCTCGCTCGCTCTTCTCACATTTCACATTTTGCAAAAGTTTTTTTTTCTCTTTTTACGTAAAATGTAATTCAAGTTCTCAGGTAATTTTTCATCTCTCCTTGTCGTCTCTCTCATCCATGTTTATGGCAAGGATCAAACAGAGTGTACTGTACTGAGACTGCCATTGACTCCTCTATTCTCCTCGTCTCATTTTTGTATATTTTACATACGTATGAGGGAGAGAAACAACACGCGAGATATTACATTTTTTGACATGAAGAAGGCCCAGTGACACCAATATATCCCTCTATTTTGTTCCTTGTTGAGTGTGTGTGTGTATGTGTGATTATTTTGATTTGTATTCCGGAAGAATTTTGGGAGAAAAAATTGTGAAAGATTTTTGCCTCTCTCAGAAATTTGGTTTTTTTTGTATTTTCAACAAAAGGAGGGATAGGTTCGAGGGGTTGTAGTAGTTCGTGTGATTTATAATTCAAACCTGTGTATTTTTTTTCCTTTGCTCATGTAGGAGAAGAAGAAGGAGAGGAAATTGTGATCCGTAATATATACGTGTTGTGATTGTGTGTGAAAAATTGTTTCATTTTGATAACTGATATTGACATGGCACTCGTCAATGTTAAAATAAGACATCTGAACAATGTTAAAATGTGGCCCGACCTGATTCCAATTAAACCCAAGTTTCCCCTTGATGATGATATGAAAAGTTGGTGATATTTTTATTTTTTTATTTTTATTTTTCTATTGTAGTGTCATTGTATGTTGTTGTAGTGTTTTTTGATACATAGAATTTACATATTGTTCATCTTTCTATCTCTTTTATGATTCAATTGAACTCACACTACAATAGTAACAATTTTAGTTTTTATGTGAGCGGTAAATATTAACTGTATAGTATAAATGTAGAAAACTCGGTGTGTTGTTGACTGTTGTAGAGTTGAATATATCCCAGAGGGTTTTTTATCCCCTCCTGCATCTTCCTTCGTCTTCTTCCTGTCATGTTCTAACAGGAGAAACACGCATTGTAATAAATGTTTGGTTCATCTTCCCTCCTCTCTTCATCTCTCTTCTTGCACTTATCGTTAATTGCTCCAGCTCCTCTCTCTCTCCCCCTCTCTCCACACTCCTGACTTGACGACACGATACAAAAGTGTAGGCATTTACCTACAATGTACTGTACTGTATCTTTGCGTATGTGTATAGAAGTCAGAAGAGGAGGAAAAAAAGGATGAGGCAGTTTATCCTAATTGCACCACGGTTTGCTTGGGTCGAGGTCACTGTTCGCATCACAAGTCTGAATATAAAAACTTTTTTTCTGATCGAGACTCGACCGCACGTTATTATTTACTGAGGGAAAAAAATTACTATTGCCATTGTGAATGAACGGAAGGAAGGGACTGTAGAGTAGACTGTACAGAGTAAATCATAAAAAAGGCACATACCTATATAACACACCATACTTTTGTCGTATGTGTTTGCTTATACATGGGATAAAAAAAAGAATCATTGCGGATTTCATTGTAATATATTTTGCACACACACACACACACACATGTTTAGGTTCCTCCTGCATGCATGTATTATACAAGACAGGCGGTAGATAAGGAGGATGGAGCTGTAGGAGGAGGAAGGATGAAGTGTAGCCAAGAAAATGGTCAAGTTGGACTAGTGTGTGTGTGTGTGACTGTTGTCTGTAATTAATCCTGTATAATTTAGATTTGAACGTGCTAAAACGGTTGTATACACACATTTATAATATGTGTATGTGTAATTTTTAAAACTATTTGATGCCATGCGTGATATGATAGGGATAAAGGAGAAGGTGGAGGGTAGGATTATTGCGTGTATAGCGGTTATTTTATTTTATTATTCAAAACTGGTTCCCTTCCCAGTGTGTACTATACAGTCTACAGTGTGTTGTACTTAATGCCATTTGTCTTTATTACGTTATATTGGAATTTTGTATTGTACACGTTAATATGGTGGAGGGAATTTTTCGTGGCTCGTTGGATGATGCTTAAAGCTGTCGTTTGTGTTGGATTCTTGAGACTTGAGATGTAGGTATGGTACGAGACACCACACAAACAAAGATATTGAGATGGAAGGGAATTGGGAATTGTAATTAAGGGATTGTAGTTTTTATTAAATAAAAGTATACTTCTGCATCTCGAGCGATGTACGTACTCACTCAAGGGGTGATGGAGATTGAAGAGTGTGCGTTGCGTTTCGTGTTTAAGACCAGAGCCAAAGGCTAAGACATGGACTGGGGGAAAGATGGGATGAGATGAGTATTGGGTAGAATAGATAGGAGGAAAATAATATCGATGTATCGTAATTTTCTTAATTGAATTTTTCAACCCAAGATCAAAGTTTACAAAGAATTTAGTCCACGATATGTAATTACATTCAAAATATATAGATTGAACAGAAAAAAGGAGGATATTTGAACGGCACATACTATCTACTATGTATTATATGTTGTGGCGTGTTATGTATTGGGATTTTTGTTATAATGTGAAACGACGGTCTTTTTGCTCTCCTCTCTGTATATTTTATCATATTTAAATTGTGTGTGTGTATGGATTGTTTGATATTTCAATAGGGTTGAGAGGTACGAAGTTGCTCTGTTTCGTTACCCTCATTTACCGCTAGACCGGATAGAGTTATTACCTACAGTCTCCCCTCTCCCTCCCCTCCACCGCTGAATAATTAATTTGATTATTGTAAGAACTAATGATATATAGTATAATATGTATTTACTTATTACGGTGTTTTTATTACTTCAAATTAATGTTTGTCTGCCGTCTCTCTTAGTTCTCCCCTTCTTTCTCACAGTACAGAAAATCTTAATGAGGATCTCTGATGTGAATGCTACTAGCAGAATTATTGTAAGAAATTTGCAGTGCAGTATTTTCTTGTTGTGGGTTAAGGTTGTGAAAATCTGGTCATTCGTGTGAAAGGATGTAAGTGTTTAATGTTGTTTACGGTTTGATTGACGAAAGTAAAGCGTGATAGGGTAGGTTTGAGAAAAAAAATTTGCACAAAATTGCACAAGCTGTATTCGTATTCTAAATATACACTTTTTTCTTTGAGAACAGAGTTGAGCTATACGTCTAAATAATGATGTATGACTATCACTGTCCTCTCACTCTCTTAATACAGATATTGATCAGAAGAGAATGCTTATGAAATAAAAGTAAACTCTCGATAATTTGCGATACAAATGATTTTTTAAAAGTAGAAATCTCCGAAAACTTTTGCTTGTTGCTCCTGTCAGACGTCAGTGGAGGCGAGTATTGGAGCATGACTAATGGAGGATACGTAGTACACATACACACACATGTTTGTGTGATGTATAGAGAGATGAAAAGGGGGGAGAATTGTATAAGGAAGAAAATCTCTGTTTATTGTTTTATGGTTAATAAGGGGCGTATATTGAGAGAGTGGAGTGTGGATGTACACAACTTTTGGATGTACATGGTTAATTTTTGCTAATAACAATCATCAAGTCTAGATTATTACGCTTTTGTGTGTGTAAATGATTAAATTTGATACTGGTCGCGGTAGACCATTTACCATTTTCACTCTCCTTTGGGACTAGTACTCTATTGACCATTTGTTGTTGTATGTGTCTGTGGGACAAGGAATAGTGTACTTAGAAAGGTAGGTATTATATATTGAAAGTATTTTTTTTTGAATTGAGGTTGTTTTAAATTTCATCAATACCGAAACTTGGATGAAAGGATCACATCACATGCAAAAGTGTGTATGTGTGTGGTACTGACAACTGACTTGTGGACTCATTATAGATTCCATGGCATTAAAAAGCCTCGCCCGGAGCAAGAGAAATTTTCACAAGACAGACGGAAATTCTTCCGTCTATTGTATTGTATGCGAATGTATGTGTGTTGATGAGTTGGATACTTTGACAAATCTACTTTTTAGTACGGCTTGGTTATAGCAGTAAAGGGAATAGGAGGAGAATGTCTTGTCTCTTATTAAACTTTTTGTCTTTTGTTGTACGGAGGACAGGAGAGAGACAGGAGGGAGGGAGAGAAAGAGAATGGAATGAAAGGTCCGAGTTTACAAAAGTGGATAGTTATATAGAATATTCAGTATGCGTATGGTGTATGCAATATCAGTTGACACTTTGGAGTTTAGTGCAATTTTCAATTATACTTGTATGTACTCAGGACTACTGTGTGTGTGGGTACAAGGAAGGATTTGGTTCAAGCTAGGAGATCCGTTGAAGTTGAAAAATTATAATCTGTGTATAAGTACTGAAATAGTAAAGGCAAGAGAGAGAGAGAAAACTTTCCGTTCTAAGTTAGTGCGCACGTTTCCTCCAACTATCTTATATTTTTGTGAATGAATTGAATGCATAAATGCATCTTTCATAGAATATACTCTTGAAACGGAAAGAAATAGTATTAGATGGAAGGGAGGGGGAAGAAGGACGGTAAATATTAAATTATTATATGAATACTTGATGGTTCATTATTATAAGGACGAGGAGAAGAGGATGGGAGATGATGTGTGTGTGTAAAAGAGACAATGAGGGGGTCTTGAAAAAAGTTCTCTAATCATAGTTCTAGAGGCGGAGGAAGAAGAAGATTATTAAAATATATTACACATTTCCTCAATAATGTATTTTAGCACATGCATATTTCCATTTTTCTGTACTTTGTATGCGTGCTTGCCTAGTGTTGTAAAGTTGAAATGTTTTTTTTTGAATCTACGTAGTTATATATGTTTTGTATTCAATTTCATAGTACGGCTCCACATTAGTATTATTATTTTGAGCATTTCTTCTTGTTGTGGGTTAGTAAATGTATAGTATGTGTGTACTGTTCCTATTCCGAGTAAATTTAAAAGTACTCCTTTTCTATTGAATGGATGGTGACAGAGGGATATTCCCCCCCCCCTTCTTATATATACACACACAGTTGAATCTAATAATAATGAAAGGTGTACTTGATAATAAGTTGCTTTGTTTGGGAATTGAAAAGAATTGCAACAAATGGCAAAATGGGGCTAACTTGACTGTGTGTGTGTGTACTTTGTAACTCTGTCTAGTTTATATAGACTGGTTGATTTGTAGAGGATGTCTTTTTTTTACTACTAATCGTGTTATAATTAAGTAGACTTTTTTGAAAGTTAAATTAAACACGATTACTATTTAAACTTTCAATCGTACATGCAGTTTATATAGATAGTCGCCTACGGTGCTCCATTCATTCTCAACTGGGGAAAAAGAGAAGAGAACTGTTCTTGTGTGTGTGTGATTCAAATCTCTTGAAAAATGAGGATTTCGTGGGGTTTGTTTAAATATCTCAAATCTGTTGAGGGTACAGATTGACGGTGGAACGTCACGAATTTCTCACTTTATACGATCGTTGAGGAGTAAACTTTGTGCACTTTTTACTTTATACTCCTTACCTTCTAGTATCTCTAAGAAATCTGAAAAGGATGAGTCAATTTGTTTTTTTGTTCTCTCTCTCCCTCTCTCTCTAGAGTTTTTAACAATTGTGTGTGTTCGTCGTTAGTCCTTGTTTGCAAAGTTTCCAGTTTTGTTAATATTTAGGATTGAGGCATGAATATAATGTGGAATGCATGCATTTTCTCTCACATTTTTTCTCTTTTCTCTCTTTCTCTTCTTTGTACTGTTAGTAACAGTCTGTTAGTACACAATGTACATGTATTCTTCAATGGATTGGTTGTTGTATTGTGTACAGTAGAGACAGAGAGTTGAGAGAGTACTCCAACTACAACTACTTAATGAATTTAGTAGAACAGTAGGCAATAGTTTAATGATCATCACAGGTAAGGGTAATTATTTTGTGTAGAAGAGAAAGAGAAGAAGAAATGGATTGTCTATACATTATAATATGTTTTCAAGTGTGTAGTCCATCGGGATAGTATAAAAGTTTTGCATTGGTGTTCCAATTTCTTGTGTGAATTCGCCCCTCCGGGAATAGGAAGATTGTAAATTTTGTATTGTATTCTTGTATGAGGAGGAGAGGGGGTCGCTCTCTCTCTCTCGAAAGCATTTGTTATTGTTGTTGTAGTTAAGTATGTTGCTTCTGTTCTCTCTCCTCTGTCTCTCTTTCTGTGTATTGTGTGTGGATGGAGTTTATACACACAGCTCGTTTAATCTTTAACATTTTAAAGTATAGTCCTTCTCCTTGTCGTACAAAACAAATGTTTGTGTGATTAAAGTTAGTTGGGATACTCAAAGTCACTTGATCATCATGATGGAGGGGACAGGGGTAGTTAGCATAATGTGTAATTGATAATAATACAATAATGATGGCCGGTAGTGTTGAAATTCATCATCAAGATCCACTGCTGACTGACTACGAGAGAGATACTTTAAGTACTGTTCCTTTTCATTGATGAGACAGGTGAGGAGGAGGAGGCGGAGTAATTTTACACGAGGGTTTGAAGGGAGAGAAAAAGATTAAGATTGTGGCAAGGGAAAGGGACTATGATGGTGATCATAATGATGACAATGTTCTACAAATCACGTCTCTACAGTTCATATCTATCCCCTTCTCTTTCGTAGTTTGGACTTTTGTTGATCTAATCATTATATATCTGTTGAAGTAGTAATGTGAATGGTTAATGAGGATAGTTGTCATTGAGAGGGCAGTCATTCATCAATTTGGTTGTCATAAGTTTTAACTGTTCAGAACAGTATCTTACCTTTTGGAAGTGTAGTGTGTGTGTACGAGAGTACATACTAAGATGAGATGAGATGGATTATATTTCATTCCTATTTGCTCATTATGAAAGATGCTGGAGGAGAGGATTGCAAATTATCTTTACTGTTACTGTACCAAGTTACAAGGATGGAGGAGGAAGTTAGTCTAAAAGTGTCCAAATTATTTATTATTCAATCTGATGTATAATTCTTCCCAATATTTTTTGACATAATGAACACCACAATACAATAAGGTTGGGATTGGAAAAAATGTATTGTCACAGAGATGGGGGCTGATTGTAGTGTGTCTGTCTGTGTGTATGTATGCTTAAACGTGATGGTCGTGAAGAATGGAAATGATTGTAATAGTAATAATAAAAATAATGAATGAGGGTATGCAAAAGGTGTAATTTAGATTTTCAACAGATTCTCCTCCTCCCTGGACTCCTCCTCAGAATGTATACATGTTTGTAAAGCTGGGTTGTGATTTTTTTTTGTTTTTTTGTATAAGGGAGTTTTTTCTGAGTCTAGTGGATAATTTAGATTTTTCAAGTAGTCATAAAGATTTTCACAGTCGATTCTCATCAATTCAAGACTCTCAGGACTCCTGAGTCAGGAGGTATCCATACTTTTACAATATGCAATAGAAGAACACTACCGGATTATTATTATTGAGTGCGGTTGGTCTCGTCATAATTGAAAAGTCTGTGTGTGTGTCCATGTTCATATTACAGATGTACATGACTCACTCGTGGTGCGAACTGCTTGCTGTGTTGTGTGTGTACTTTGAGTATATAAGATTTTTTAATCTCTCTCTCTCTCTTTCTTTCTTCTTTTTTATGATTTTGCAATTAATGTAACAATGGACCCTGTGCAATGGTCAAAGAGAATAGAGCGAGAAGGATTGAGAGAGGGAGAATGTAATTTTGACAGACATTTTGCCTGTGTGTGAAGGTTAGAAGAAAAAATGAGTAGAGCTGGTATTTACGTTGTACGTAAGTAGTGTACAATACAATATGTACACAGGTGGATGAGAAGACTTGATATTGATATCACAAACGAGACACACACACGGGTTTAGCCGTTAATTCCCTATGTGTGGATGGATGAGAGGTAGAGGTAGCAGGAGGATGAATTTGATAAGAGTATCTATCCCTGCAAAAATCTGAGTGAGACAGATAAAATGTACACGATCAAAGTGGAGGAGGACTAGGAGTGTAGGTAGCACAGTTGTGTTTGGACTTTTTGTGAATCATAAAATATGATGCAGTCCATTCAAAGGTCTGACTGGACAGATGGTAATTTGGCAATGGCAATGAAAATGTGAGGCATTTCATACTTTATGTTTATATCTTGAATCAACCATGATTGTATTTGTCGTCATATGGTGGCATGGTTTTTTTTATCTACTTTTTATAATTTTAGACTTCATTGGACAGAACTTAACATGCTTCACATGGTGCGTTGAATGACTGGATTATTGACATACTGTTGATCTTTGACCTGACTCTGTCTGCTATTGTTTTATTTTTGGGATTGTTGGCCAATTATAGTTTTGATTTTGTAAGAAATATTTCCGAAGATTTGTAGTGCCAATTGAGTTGACGCAGGTCAACTTTCATCAGTGGGTCAGTTCTTTGTGTATGTGTGCTTGTGGAGGGTCGAGGAGGAGTATTCGCCGCCGAGAGCGGTGTGAATATTTTGATTGTACGATATTGTACATGTGTATATGAGGTAGAGTTGTTCCTACTTTTGCTGCAGTCCATATGGAGCATTATATCATTCATAAATACTTTTTTTTGCTTTTTGTACTTTTAGTTTGCATGCGATCTACGACTGAGATTTAATGCCACACCACATCAAGTTTGTTTGAACTTTGTCAGAGTGTGAACCACATAATAGGAATACTTTGGACACAAAAAAAAGTTGTACCATTGCACTTTCCTTTGTCCCCTCCTATCCGCCGCTCCACTACATATATACAAGATCCTGTATTTTCCCATAAAAGAATAAATAATCATTAAAAAAGTTGGTTCCTTTTGTTTTTCTCAAAGTGATACAGGGTGACTCTCGAGTGACTTGAAAAAAAGTTCATCTTGTCAAAAAAAACTCCTTTCTCCATGTGTTTGAATGTGTCGGTGTGTCTGTATTTGATTTGACCTCTTTAGCTACTGTGTGTCGTCATCGGGAGTTGAAGTCTAGTGTCATGAAAACTAAGGGTATTTTAAAATTCTCTTTGGGATTTATTTTCTTCAAGGTTAATTGTTATGTTGTTTAACGAATTATCGTGTGTGTGCAAAGGTGAAAAATATGTTCTGTGTACAAAGAGTATTTACAAAAAGTTGTCGAAGTGGTCTTCAAAGCAATTAAAAATTGTTCAATGAAGCGTTTAGACTTTGAGAGTTTTTTGCAATCCGAGATTTTTATACCCTGTCATTTAATTAATTTGGGAAGGCTTTAGCAAAAGCTGTGTACTATTCACCCTGTACAAAAATATTCAATCTACTTTTACCTTGTGTCTGATCCTATCGCTTCCCTTCTCTCTCTTTCTCTCTAGCTGTATAATGTATATTCATAGTACAAGTTGAAGGTAGTAGCTTCAACCTTAATTTATTTTGGTATGCGTATAAAACTGGATATGTGAGGGAGGGCGCATGTATGGTTAATTTTGCAATTTTTGCAATAATTGACATGTTCCAATTCCTCGTTCTTTGTCCTCTGACTAAAACACTGGCCGGTCTGGTTTAAGACTGGGCTTGGAAGTGACAAAATAAATTTTGTTGTGGTTTGTAGTAAATGTTGAAAATCAAAATTTATTTTCTTAGATTTTGAAGAATAAAGTTAGAGAAGACGAAAGAGATTAAAGTACTTTGGATTTTATAACTGTACTTAAGGGATGGAGTTTGTGTATTTGGACAGTTGTGAAAATCTATTCTCTACACGTAGGAAGAGGTGTTGTTCCACACTTGCAATTTAGATTAACTATTAAGTAGGAGAGACAGACAGACAAAGGGTGTGTCCATAAATTATTAAATTTTTTTCTTCTCTCCCTCCCTCTGACTCGGTCTCTCTGTTTGTAGGTCTTTGTAATGTTTTTTTTATTTCACACACTGCTTTTTTGACAAAAAATCTAAAGTCTCATAAAAAACGAAACGATGATGTTTACTAACAGAAATTTAAACGAGATGGACATTTTGGACAGACAATGTAACTCTGTAGTGTAGTGTGTAGAAAGATTCATTAGAAGTATAGAAGAGGAGGATTATTGCAAGTGATGAAATTTTAAGATTGAGAGTTAAACGACAAAAAAGAAAGAAAATGCCATATAATATTTGGTACATTTAGTTGGTGGTTGTCTATTACGACATGTATCTAGGATAAATAATAGGAACACACACACAAGTCCCCATCCACGTGTACATATGTAATATAAATTTTTTTCAAAAACAAAAAGTGGTACAAAAAAAGAGCGCATTTGTACAGTAAAAAGATAATTTTCTAACAATTTGACGACAATGTTTCCTTATTTTGTTTCTTATAGATTCGTCCCTGATTCTGTCATCGAGTTCGTCTGGAGAGAGCCTTGTTTCTTGCGATCTCATGCTTGACTACAAAGACAGGTTGGTTCGTTTTTTCTCTCACTCTGATCATGAAATGTGTATGTACATGTGTGTGCAGCCATGGTGGTTGTTTATTTACCTATAATAATAAAATTGACCATTCTACTGGCGACGATATTAATTTTTATATGAGAGGGACATGTTGTTAACAATCAACCATTTTAGTTTCATGTGCTAATATTTTTCCTTGTTATCAGGATGAAGATTAAAATAATTATGAGAAGTCATTTTTCTCTCTTGTGCCATTGTTATTGTCATGGTTGAAAAAGGAGGAGGAGGAAGATGAGCAGGATCCGATCACGGAAAGATAGTTGAAATTATGTGTCAGTTTTCTAGGCAGGATTTTTCCTCCTAAATATCTATTTACTGAATGAATATGTATACACATCTAGGAGGTAAATTTATACATTAGCGAGTAGCGTGTGTACGCAAGTCTTGTAGGTTTTATGTAAGGTTTATTTTATGCCCACACACACGCATTCACTCAGTGAGTGAAGATGTATGGATCCTTCAGTCAGGTTGTCGAGTTGTAACAAATGTTCTCCTCCTGTAAATGGTATGCATATGAAATTTTTAAAGGATGCAAAAATATAAAAACATCCTGCCTCGTTTGTGTTATGATATACAAATGGATGAATGATGGGTATAGAAATTTTTTTTCAAATGGTCAAAATGTGTATGTATGGAGAGAGAGGTGTAAGTAAGGGTATACAATATAATGACAAATGATTTTAAATTGAAATGATGTTCAATTTGTTTGCGTAGTCCCAACATTATATCCTGTGAGTGTGTGTGTGTGTATTTGTATATGGAATGGTGATTTGTAAGTAGCACCAGGAGTATAAATGGAGAGTAGTTAACTAGTGTATTGTACATTATGTAACGTATACTATGGGACAGTGATGAGGTTGACATGCAGTAGTTAGTAGTAGTGTATGCAGTATTTGAGAATGTCATTATAATTGTTGTTACGTGATGCAGTCCCAGTGTGACTGTGACTATTAGTGCTACTAGTAGGGATAGTGTGGAGGAGGAGGACTTTTAAAAAAAGAGATGAGCTGTTAAATTATCATTTATATTGTTACATCATGGAAGAATTGGAAAGGTTTGCCTACTTCTCAGTTAAACAGACTGTAGAAGGGACAGTTAAAAATGAGTGCTTCTTCTCTAGTGTAAGAGAGCACTCAAGAATTTGTTTGAGAAATGTGTGTGTGTGTGTGTACATGTGTTTGAAGAATCGTGAAGGACAAATTAGTATTACAAACACTGGCTGGCTGGTGTTGTACTAGATAATATTGATTTAGTTTTTGTACAAAGTTAGCGTGTATTTTTTCTTGTAGAACGGTTAGGATGCGTGAGATATTTAAAGTTTTGAGAATGAAATTTAACTCATTTTTCCGTGTATTTTGTTTTCCGTTTGGTAGTACTTGTGGTGGACTATTGTCAAGTGATTCTACACTGCTGGATGAGACGTCCCTAGTGTCACCCAGTAACCGGTCCTCCATGACAACGAGTATTGTGTCCAGTGAAGTTCTCTCATCATCTTGTGGAATACCACAGAAAATTATGGTCAATTCAAGTTGTGCCAACAACAGTGGGAATGGTGGTCGTCGAAGTTTGGGTTATTTGGGTGGGGGAAGTCAAGTTGGTGGAATAAATAATTTGTCATCATCCATACCGACAACAACAACAACTTCACCTTCAAATAAAGTCTCATCACCCTCAAACAAGGCCTCTTACGTTAGTCACAGGGACCGTGTACTGTCAAATCAACTACAGAATCAACAACAAAATCAAAATAATAATTGTAGTAGTCAACGACAAGTTCACAGTGGTAGTCAAATTATTACGAATAGTGCACACAAGACTGGGAAATTTATTTCTGCAATCCCATCCCCAATCCATGATAATTCACCAACCAAAGGAATTGGACTGGAGAATCATTTGAATGTTTCTAATACAAATACAAAATTAAGACAAAGTTTGTCCAAATCACCTCTTAGAAATAATTTGGTTGCGGGACGTCAAATCCCACCACCACGAACACCTTCTCCTATTGTTCCTAAATCTCCTGGACTGAAGAGTAATAGAGGACGAGGGGAGACTTTGAGTAGTCATCGTCATCATCAACATTTACAGCAACAGTCACCACAATCACATCAACAACAACAACAATCCCCATCAAAGAATGCTGCTGGTGGGGATGTGAGTTCGGAACATGAAGAGAGTGAACAACAACTAGTTTCATCTTTGTCAGATAGTTTTGTTAAGGAAATTTTGACTGAAGTATTAGAGTGTAGGAAGAGTATAGAAGAATTAAAGTCTGTCCTGGAGACAACGGAAAAAGAAATAATTGATAAGGATGACATTATATCTAGACAACAAAAGGAAATTGAGTACTGGAAAAGTACGGCATTGAGTGGAGGAGGAGGAGGAGGTCGCCGGAAGAGTAACTCTGAAGATGATAAAGAAATGAACAGTATTATTCGAGAGGATCGTGGAGATTATAGGAAGGATAAAGAGAAGGAGATTACTTCGACTAAAGAAACTAAAAACACTGCTGTTCAGACCGAAAATAACTATACTGTGAGTATTTCTTTAAAACATGAGTATATCCTTCTATTTACTTCAAGAGATGAATATAATATAATTTTTTGTTCTTTTCTTTGTTGTGTAGGTAAAACCAATTATTTATCCAGATGAACATGACAAGATTGGACAGTTGGTCAGGTGAGGGAGCACGTACATAGATCATCTCCCATTTTCGACTAATTTTCAACTGGATATTGACATTCAAGTATTATTTTATTTTTTTTGCTTATTTTATTCATTTACACATAAAACATTATTTTTCCTTTGTTGCTTTACCTTGTTTAAATTCGATGGTATAGTTTCTCTTTTTAAGGAAAATGGTTGTATGCTGCACACGTGTAGTAATTTTTGTGTGAACATGCGCTTTTTGTTAAAAATGGTCTCTTTCTATTTTAGAGAAGGACTTTTGACAAAAATCGATTTTGACTCACTAAAATTTATATTACGAAAACAAGTTTGTTTTTGTGAATTTGCATAGAAATTCTTGCATGTGCTACACAGACATTTTCCTTTTTATTTTAAGGACAAAAGAATTTATGTTAATGTCAAATATATGTGTTTGCTGGTATATTTCAGCTTCCGGATTGGTCGGAAATCTTCTTCTACATCGAACCAAAGTTAAATAAGCTCAAGGGATAAGAGAGAGATTATACACTGGGAATATTCTTGCCATTCTACAGTCGTCGTGATGCCAAATTGTACTTAACTATTTGAAGGAGAAGTACAAGAATGTTCCGGTCTGTGTGTGTGTCATCATTGTTGTTCCGCCGCTAAAATTGTCAAGAATTACTGCACCTGGCCTTGTTCTCCTCACCTTTATTATATATAGCGAGAGATAAATATATATACAATGCGAACCTCAATATTACTTCACTTCACACACCCAAAGATATAAAAAAGGAAGAGTCAAAAAGAATTTTACGAGTTGAATATTATAATGTGTCTCATCTTCACTGTTATACATTTCTTGCATTATTGAAATTGAGCTCTGACCATGAAATTTTGATAAAACTAAAATAATATTTATGAGCTGTACAGAATATATTATACATTGTAATCTAACATAGTATATATATGAGATCTGATGTTTGAGGATACTGTTCCATTACCATTTGATGCCTGATGACGACAATTTTACCACACAGATGACAGATGGAAAAGTCCAAAAGAAAAAAAAGAAAAATTTTCTCTCGAATGTGATACTGCATTCAGGATACTGTATAGTATATAGTATATATTACTTACTACTATTCCTATCTATTAATTGTTTTTAGTTTACAATTACATTTTCCTCCGCTGTCTCGGTCTGGCTGTTTAAAGTTGTCTTTTTATGACCACAAAAGTCAATCTTGTACTGTATATGACGATATGCATAATACGGTGAAGTGGCAGTAGAAAGAAGGACAACTTTTTAACAATGTACTCGATGATAACATATACATTGTTGTAATATATTAACTTGATTTTGAATCGTATCGAATTACATTTACAAGCGCAGTTTCAAGTTTCTAGTCTTTGTACATACGTTGTACACACACACACACATACATTGTTGCATGGATAACATGATAAAAATTGTGTATTATTATTAATAACGAAATGAAATCTATAATGTTTTTGCCATAAATAACATTGTATTTGTAAAAGTTTATGTTTTGATTATGGTACTTTGTTTTAAAAAAAAGTATTTTATTCGTTTACTACGAGTATAAATGTATTAAAATTGTCACGAAGTCTTTTTTCCTTATTATGTTAATAATAATATCCGGTGCTGACTTGTTGAAGAGTTGTAAAAGAGGGAAAAGTAAGGTTACCGTAAAATAATATTAATCACTTGATGATTTAAATAATTTGTATTATTATTTGTACACACTATGTATCGAGATGCTGTTGATAATTTCGGTATTAAGTTACATGGTTCCTACAAAAATTTGGGTTTCTCCCTTTATCCGTCTCTTCAACTCTTTTCTAGTATTCAGCAACAAAGATACTTTGAAAATTTTCAAATTGAATAAAATGATCATTACAAAAATTGTAATAAAATTTTATCCTCAAAATAATAATTGTAGCAAAAGAATGATCTTTACTCTTGGACTTGAATATTTAGGATTTAATTTCTTTCTCTATACGTGTGATAAATCGGACCAGAATATCATTTAAAATTTTATTTTGCATATTATGCTTTGTTCTTTACTTTGACGAATGTATTGTTGTAAGTACTAATATCTAATATTATGCTAAGTCTGTAGTAGTGTGTTTTTTTTGTACTGAAAATTTCTAAAACTGCAAAATATTGATTTAACTAGTTTCTCCTAAATTACAGTAGTACATTGCATGGAAACAAATGGATATTAAGTATTATAATTTTTTGAGATCATGTGCTACTTTGAATATTCTTTACTGCTACAGACAATGCTGACATACATGTTTTATATTGTTCTCTTTATTTTTTTTCTTTTCCTTCATTATTGAGAAGCTATTGCATGGATTTAATTGTTTTATATAATTTTTAAACTGTGCTTAATAGTAATGTCTTTTCCGTTTGTGTATGTGCCCAATTTACCTCATTATCATCATTTTTAATTCATAAAACGTTACTATCGGGTGTAAAAAATAGTGTTACTTCATTTGCCTTTCTTTGATGGAAAGGATATTAAATGAAGTACAATGAGCCACACACAAACACTCAACTCTCCATATTTTAATATACATACTACTATATTACTTACTATTAAAAGTACTTTGATATACATATGTACCGTTTGTCCGAATTATTTACACACTAAAAAACGGTAAAAGCCTTTACACTGTTTTTTTACTCCTACTAAGTACCTCTGTGCATCTAAATTATTATTTCCTGCAGCAAATAAATGTCAATTATTTTTTGCATGAAAGTAAAACATTCACTTATTGTTGTTTTGATTTCAAAGGGGAGACTAAACATCATCAGTTAGTACGTTTGTTCATTTACGGCTTCTATATAATCCTCTCTCTCTCACAGTGAGAGTCTCACTCTCCTGTGTATGAAAATATTACTATTCGATATGGTGGGGGTCTTTTATAGCATGTAAAGTTAATACACTATCGGTAGGAGAAAGAGTTGTTAGATTAGCGATAGTGGTATTACAAGAAATTCAAGTGGGCGGTACATGCTCTTTAACTTGATATAGTAATCATGTACCTTACATAATCCTTCCAGAACATTCTATTTCCTAACTGAAAAAACTATTGTATAATCATCATGTGACATAAGTATCATGCTCCATTATAGTAACTGAAAAACATAAAAGAAAACCTTTTTTTAAGGAATAGTGATGGCCAATTTATTGATCCAATTAAAGGTCAAACGTAGAACAAAAAATTGAAACAAGATGACAAATTAAATATATTCTCTGATTACTAAAGTTTGAAATGTGATGAAGTGAGAGAAATACATTTAGAGTTGACCACAGTCAATGACGGTAATTTTCTTAGAAGTCTTGCCACTCTGGGATCCTATAATATAGAAAGATTTAAAAAAAAATTAGCATTTCATCTCTTTATAGTAAAAACTTGTAATAGAATATCACAGGTAATAATAATGTACTCACCCAACGCCTCTATTTTCTTAACAATGTCCATTCCGTCAACAACGGATCCAAAAACAACGTGCTTTCCATCCAACCAGGAGGTTTTGGCAGTCGTCAAGAAAAATTGAGACCCGTTGGTGTTAAGACCAGCATTGGCCATTGACAAAATTCCTAAATTGATAATCACAATAATAATTATTAGAGAAAGACAAAGAACTTTTTTTTTCGTTGAATTATTTCTTATCTAGAATGATGAAATATTGAATTACTTACCAGGTCCCGTATGTTGAAGCTTGAAGTTCTCATCTGGAAAAAACCCATTTATTACGAAACATTAGCAATGACAATTTCACAAGTCTTTTCCATGAATAAAATATTATGAGTGTTTTTTTTCTTTTACCAGCAAACTTCTCGCCGTAGATAGACTTTCCTCCAGTACCTAAAAAATTTAATGAAATGAAAGTTGTGAGTAAACTATAAGATTCCCCAAAGAAAATTTTTTTTGTGAAATTATAGTTATTATTTATTATGTACATAATGAAAAAAATACTGACCGTTGTGATTGGTAAAGTCACCACCTAAAAAATTCAACCATTAGAGGAAAAAAGTGTTAAATATTGAGTAGGCGTTATTTGAAAATGAATAAAAATGGCTTATCATAACTCTAATGGTCCTGACCTTGACACATGAAGTTGGGAATGACCCGATGGAACGTGCTGCCCTTGTATCCGTAACCCTTTTCTCCGGTACACAATGCCCGGAAGTTCTCGGCAGTCTTGGGTACAACATCATCACGGAGCTGAAAATAGAAAAATTCAGAGTCATGAAGCCGGCCGGTTAAAAAAAATTGTAAATGTCACGCCGCGTTATGTAATGTATAAGTATGTACGTGTGGTAGGCTTGGCTTTTGGCTTGGGGAGAGGCGAGGGATAAAGCGTCTAAAATTATGAGAGTAAAAATAACTCGTAAAGATAATGTACCTCCATGATGACTC
>WJFB01000575.1:0-55697 GCA_009870185.1 Pygmarrhopalites habei
TACAACATAATTATATATATACCCTGAAAGATAATTTCCGTATGTTTCTTCCTGTTACTTGCACAGACACATAGGCAGGCAGAAAGAGAGAGAAATACATACATATAGAAAGGAAGAAGAGCAATATAAATTTGACTTTTTTTAACGATTGTTTGGATTTGGATTTGGCTTGCAGTAAGCATAACGATGGTTCATGTGTTGACTATAAGAACCTGTGACAAAAAAATGAGTCAAATATAAATTAAATATTTTTGTATTGCAATTAAAAACTTGATTTGACTTATTAATAGGTAAATCGATTTATAAGTACCTGAATGTGAGAACCGCTTTCCGCATTTATTGCACTGAAAAGGTTTCGCACCCGTGTGTAGTCTCAAGTGTTCTGTGAGATGGTGTTTATGCTTGAAGGCCTATGTTATTTTGAGAAAAACAAATAAAGACAGATTAATGAAAGGACTTAAATTTCAAATTTAAAATTGAAATGTGAAAAATGACCATAAATTTGGCTACAAACCTTGTCACACGTATTGCACTTGTAAGGACGTTGACCTGTACAAAGATTCAAGACAATATTAGTAACTACCACAAGTCAAGTTAATTATTATTACTCAGAAACAGAAAATTTGACAATTACCTGAATGTTCATACTTGTGACGAGCAAGGGAGCTTTGCTTATTGAACGTTTTTTCACATTGATCACACGAAAATTGGCCTTGTTCATCCCCTGTTGCTGGAGATGGTCCAAATTTAGTGGAATTATTATTTGCATTGATGTTAGACTTTACTCCTCCTCCTGCAACCTTTCTCTTCTTGGCTGGACTTGCACCAACACCAGTTGTAGCCGCCCCGATCCCAGGTAATCCCATGAAAACAGGATGATGTTCTTTCGTATTACAACTCTCGACGGCAATCCCACCGGCCATCAAGTTTAATGGTGAGGAATGATGATTAATGTTGCGATGATGGTTATTTAAACTAAATCCATTAAGACTAAAACCATCATGATGATGTGGACTGTTGCTGTCGGATGACACTGGAATCAAATTTGACATGATGCTAGGAGGTAGAATGGGGCCAAGAGAGACTGCAGGTGACGGTGTACTTCGGGCATCAAATGTAGAAGACCCATTGTGTGACCCTCCATTTGAGGAAAGGAAATGAAGTGGCGAGGATGACGAAGGAGGTTGGGACAAAATTCGAGCAAGACGAGAATTTGTATTCGTATTATGCAAATTCGAATCATGTGGAGACGAAGAATTATTGTTACGATTGTACGGGGTGTCTTCAGTGACCAATTTGTAGAGGGTTGGAGTGGCTGTTGAATGGCTAACAACAGGACTCCCAGACGGTGAAGTTTTCTGCTTTTTTAAAAACAAATAAAAAATGAATTAAAATTAACAGCTTTGTCATTAAATATAGAGAATTATGCACTAAATAGTAGTTGTTGTTAATAAGAATAGTGATCATGTAGGTGTTCAAATAAAAATCAGTTGAATTTTTATAGTATACTATTTCCTTGATAAACGACCTTTGCAAAAAAAAGATATGAACTACAATTTTTACGAGCAAACACAAATTTTTTTGTTATTAAAAGTCATAAGAGTCTCTGGTAGTAGATATTGTATGCAATGTGTGCCAGTAAATTAACAGTCATTTACAAATTGTACCCGAAACAGAACACCTTTTTACACTAATTTTCTACACAATATATGTGCAGCAGTGATTATTTATCTTTTTTAAATTTGTTGAAATTTTTTTTGTGTCGTCAGTCTACTGAAACCATTATTTTCATTATTTTGTTAGTAGCAATTGGAGAAATGTACGAGTAACGTTTTCAACTGGGTAAAAAGTCACTTTATATTTATCACAACTTGAAGTATAGGTCGACTATATGCAAAGGAGAGAGAATAAAATGGAAAGACTCTGCCAAAACAAGGCTGAATAATAAAATAATAATAATATAGCTCAAGACTGAGAAGCATTTAAAATGAGGTCTACAAAAGAGCATGTCTCTTTTATTACTCAAATAACTTTTTAATGTGCAAATTACACACAAGGAATAGTTTCCAGATGACAATGTGAAAAAACAATCACCACCATCCCCACTACAGGAAAAAGGGGAAAATGTTGGAAATTACTGAACAAACAATGTATCCCTCTAGCCAATAATTTTGTGGAACATAAAAACGAAAATACATGACACATCTCCCTGCTTATAATGCTGTGTACTGATGTACATGAGAACAACTAATAATAATAATGAACTCCGACGAAAAAATATTCATACAACCATGAATATATAATTTTGGGGGTTTTCAGAAAGAAAAAGAATGTATATGTATACAAAAATATTTTACGTACCAAATTCAACGGCTGGTTTCCATTTCCATTGCTAATGGCGAGTGAAATGGCATCCTCAGAGTCGGATGTCATTAGTTCAGAGGTAACTATAGATGGTCTTGGGGAATTTGACGGTGTGGATTTTTTTGTGGAAAGATCCAAGGGTTGGTCACCCGAACTTCTAGGACTTCTGTCATTGCTGTGACTATGAGGAGTAGACACATTCAAAGTTGAATTATCTTTAGTTTTATTCCCAAGAGCTAAAACCCAGTCGGAAATGGCTAACCTGGATGGTGAGAATCCATTAAACATTGGTGAGATGGCAAATCCGCTGCCATTCATGGATGAACTCGATTTTGGACTACTAAAACTGTTGGATGCTTGCGATGGTAATCTGTGTGACCATAATAATCACGTTATAAAGTTATGTCACGCAAGTACAGATAGTTGTCTCTCCTACTTTTTAAAGAGGAGAGTGTGAAATATGCCAAGAAAGGATGCATACCTGGTCTCATTGTCTCTTCCGATCTTTCGATCCCGAGCTCTGGAATTTTGAAACCATACCTAGAGGAAGAAGGACACAAAACAAAAACTCATTAGGGTATTTACAAATACAAAAATGTAGTCTTTTCAGATTGTTAATTGGAATACTTACTTGAACAACACGGAGTGGAAGAACAAGTTGCTGAGCCAAGCCAAGAAGATGTTCACGTCGAGGGCGAGGGTCCAATGCATAGCTATGTTTTTTTAAAAATAAAGACAATTCTTTTAAAATGTGTACATTTTTCTCCTTTTATAAATACTCTTACTGAAAATACCTTGCATAAATCAAAGTTTCTTTTTAATAGAAAAGGTACTTACTGGTGCCGTAGAACTGCCAACTGAGATTCGGAAAACAGTGATCGAACTCGTGCTCTTCGCCCTTCCTCAACTGTTTCATGAGAGGAGTCGTTGTGCTCGTCTAAATTGCAAGTAAAGTACACTTATTGTACAAAAATATTGAATATTAAAAAGGCTGTATTCAAAGGAAGATGTCGTTGGTAACTGAACAAGAACAGTGACAGTATGTCATTTACATTTTGAAAAAAGATGTAACGATTGTGTATAAAAAACAACTTATACTTAGGACTTAGATACATCCATGAGGGGAAATATATGGATAGATGGGAAGGATCTCACATTAAGTAGGATGTGAATAGACAACATGACTGAAAAAGATGTAATACTTACTATGCTCTCCAGATTCATTTTCACTCTGGCTGGATGGGTCGGGTTGATCTTCATCCGCAACACCACGATGATTACCATTGCCATTGACTCTAAGTTGTTGTCGATGATCATGATCAAAATGTTCGGATTTAATATGTTTCAAATTTCGCATCATGTCCTCCTTTGTCGCATCATTAGCTTTATTTTGTTGTTGACACATTTCCAGTCTTGCCGCAAGTCCTTCAATCCCTTCCTTTTTCCTTTTCCTTTCACCTTCTGGCAAATGTTCCAATTTCACAATACTAATGTTATTATTATTATTATTATTTTGAATGCCAGAGTCATCCTCGTCATCTTCTGTCTTTGGAATTGGAGAGCCAGCCGTGGAGGATCTGGAGGAATGTTCATCAGCATCCAGATTGAAGCCATTTTTTAGCTGACAAGCTTGGAGTAACTGACGAGTTACACTTGCATTGACCGTATTCAGTATCCGTTGCACTTTATTGTCGACACTCTCTTCCTTATCCGAGTCTTCCTCTTCTCCTCCTCCTCGTTCATGATGATCCTTTATCACAGGCGCTCTGCTGTCCATATCACCATTATGATGAGCACTTACCCCCTCATCTTCTTCCATATCCTCATCATAGTCACCTTGAAGGCTGCTCAAACTTGCTTTCGTTTTGCCGTGTTCAGACCAGTGGGAGTGGTGGTGGTGACGGGAAGATGGTGGAGATGGTGAACGGGATATTGACCGTGTGGAACCGTTGACAATTTTATCTCCCTTCGATGACGATCCCTCATCCTTTTCCAATGAGGCTAGTTGACGAAGGGGAGAATTATGAGGGAGAGAATTTAGGAAGTTGGTCATATTCAGAGCGTAAGGGTTGTGCGGTAAACTGGCCGCTGCCATAAAAAATGATGGATGGAAAGACAATGGACCTATGGACAAGAACAATCAAACTAAAACTTTGACATTCTACTACATTGACGTGAGTTTATCTTATCTCGATACAGTCTCCTCCTATAATTTTCAACATGTTGTTGTTGTATATCATATGAATCATATGATACGGCCATCAATTTAACAATAACAAACAACCCCTTTTCAACCCCCATCTTTTTTCCCTTTTCTCTTTCTCTCTCTGTACTGAAGAAAAGAAAGAAAGAAGTACCTAAGTAGTACATAATATCCCCTCTCTGTCTCTCTCCCCCACTACTACTCTAGTACACAATGACAAAACTCGTGTATAATAAGTACTTTCTAATCCTCTCTCTCTCTAAACCTTTCCATTCTGTGTATTATAATAACATGTATCCTATCAAGTATTAGAGGCAAAGAGAAGGAGGAGACATGATGATAATAAAGAAATATAATACATAATCTGTCCCAACAGTCAAGGGGGAAAAAGATTGAACAAATAAGTTTGTGTTTTACCTGGAGGGAGGAACGGCGGTGAGGCGGATGGGTAGTGCATCTCGGTGTTGTTGTTGCTACCAGGAAGATTATTATTGTCCGTTGGGAGTGAGATAGGAGTTTTGGCCAACTTGGCCGAGAGGAGAGGATGTACTGGGAATGTTGAAGAGTCAGAGTGGATTCGTTGTTGTTGTGGTGGTTGCTGTTGTTTTGAAGAAAATCCCGACAGTGAAGAGACAACATGAGAAGATGCCCGATGTGGTGTAGTAGTATTTGTATTAGTCGAAGAAGAGATTTTCACATTTCCATCCACGTTTCGGCCACGTCCCAACTAACAAAGTTCACATACATGAGAATGTAAAATATTTGCATATTATGACATTTCCATACCCCCTCTTACGTGATCTTGTAATGATTGTGAATGTGGAATGTCAACTTACCTTGAGATTCATGATGAGACACTTTTTGGAAGTCATGTGCGATGAGTAGGACCCGGAATGAGAAAACCTTTTTCCGCAATTACTGCATTCGAACGGTTTTTCACCCGAATGAATTCTGACGTGTTCCTGAGGTCAAATAATACAAATTGTTGATTTTCACAATATCAGAAAACTTAGTCACAGGTCTACTTTTACCAGCGTGTCATTCCGGCGATGGACAAACGACATATAAGCTCAAATTTTGCCACGACATGCGTTTCAATGGCACATTATGCAACACACACCTAAGATTAGCTTAGATTCTAATCATGCAATAAGACGTCACACACTAAGATTATAGTCTTTGCAAAAAAAAATTAGCAAATGTAGGATACTGTTACAAATTAGGTTTTCTGACAACCAGTTTTCCTGGTAGTAAACTACATGGACGTGTGATAATGATCATGGACGATAACGAGTGTGAGAGAGTTTATTTAAAACTTCAAAACTTTGGTAATCAACATACATGTATGAAGACAGATTGCATGATCCGCTAATCGTAAAAGTAAAACTCGTTTATTATTATTTGCTAGGATGACTGTTCCTGCGAAATTTATAAACTGCTTTTACTTTACTCTCTCCACACACACACACACACAACAAACACTACAGTCCCAATATTTTTGCCATACTGTTGAATATTATTACTTTACCACACATACTCAACCAATCAACATGCCAGCATAAGAGAAATCCTCACTCATTTGACATCAATTACCACACTCGATTTTCGAGACTTGTTGACATGCAAGCCCAACCAAAATGTCTCATAATTGGAAAAGTTTATCAATTACCTACCACTTTAGCAGTTGAATGCCGTTTTGCTACTTTTCAATCTCTCTGGAGAGGAGAGAATGTGAGTGTAAAGAGTGTGATTTTGATCAAAGCGTCATGCAAGGTGCTATGTTACAAACTTTGGTATAAGTACATATTTATTATTCCTATGTCAAGTATGAGCTTTCAATTTCTCAGAATCAACTAATCTACTGCTGTGCTCCAACTGTATTATTAATACATTTGTGTATACTATGTACATAATCAACCAAACGGGAGCATAAAATCATAATTAACTACCAAAATCACTCTATAATACATATATTATGTACAACCCAACATACTAAAGTACAACCTCAATCAGAATTTCCAAGACAGTTGTGTACATATTTACATGTACTCCCTTGCCCCTACTCAAGTTATGAGGATAAACCTTCGTAAAGTATACAGAGAAAGAATAATTTTGATTCGAAAGTTAAAAGTAGGCACAGTCAAACTCTCAACGAATTACTAATAAAAGTGAGAAAGTAAAAAAAACTATTAGCAATTTATTGATTATACAAAAGACATTCTATAAATATCCAGAACGGGACAAATACTTTAAGCCTTACTTATTGAAAAAAAACGTTTCGTGCATTCGTGCAGTACTATATAGTGTAATAGCAAATTTTAATGACAAAGAGTGCAAAAAATGAACAGTTGGAGAAAATTATTAAGGAAAGTCTCAATTCAATCATATTTTTCTTTGATAACATTGACTGTCAATGATTGACCTGGACTGGAAGCAAAGGTTTTACTAGAAAAAGTGCCGTGAAAAATCACTGAAAAATATCTAGTTTTCACACAATGGTCATACTCATTTTTCTTTAAAGAATTGAGAATTTTCCTTCATAATCTCTCCGCCCATCCGTATTTAATGTGGGTATGAAAAAAAAACCTTTAAATGGTGTTTAAATTTAAACGCCTTATTACAGGATGAGTCAGGACATTTAAATTTCCTCAGACCCGCACTCTCATCGTGGCTTATCATGTGCCTTTGTAGTCGGTAGACGTTTGCAAATTGCTTGAAAGAGAAAATGTTGATAAAGGTGAGTCGAAGTTGAATCATAATTACAAATATGTGTAGTAATGTCAAGCAGGACTAGCATAATAGCGCATCATTGTGACTTTTAATGTGATTCTAATGAAAGATGAAAATGTCACTACACTATTTAGTTGTGCAAAAGTACTGATGACACGAGTCTAACCATCACCATCAAAAGGAAAAAAATTGAAAGCAACACGTGAATAGAAAAAGTCAGTTACGTGGGTGGGCAATTATACTATCAATGATTTATGATCCATAAGTTTTTTATTTGACTCGTGGGCTTGTGAACTAACGACATATGTAATACTAACATTTATCAAAGGTGTACTCTTATTACAGTTTCCCTACATGTTTTTTCTTAGTCATGAAATTTGATCTAGAGTCTCCTTGCTCACAACACCCCTCACAATTTCGTAGGGCGTATTTACAATAAATAATGTGACATTTGTACAAAGCTGACTATTATTTGACCCTAATGAAGGTATTCCTAGAGGTAACTTGACCTATTGGACCTAGGTAATATCAAACATGAAGGGGGAAAATGAGATCATCACCTAGCTACACTAATTATATAATTTTCAATATAATTACTGAGAAAAACCTGTCTATAAAAGTGATGACGAAACTACCCTACCATTCCTTGCATGGGGTAACTTGGGTCCGAAATGAGAAAATGAGTCATTCAAAATAAAATAGACTACTTCTTATGTACATGTGAATTTCAGGTACAACAATTAATTTCATGAACCTTGTACTTTAATCTCTCCTGATAATCCCTCATCCTTTCTCCCCTAGAAATCATCACATAATTTACAAGAAAAATTTTCATAAATCCTCATAAAAATTTTAACCCCTATTCCTTGACATTCCTTGTTCTAATTTTTTCTTCAACATGATGACAACACAAACTCTGACTCATAGTTTCTTTGTGGATGAACGTATGATTATTATTTTACTTACTACCGCAGTGCATGACACACACACAGTCTAAAAGAAGAAAATGTATACCAAAAAGAATTAAACTAATCTTTTTGGCTCAGTATGACTCAACCTTCCAGTATGAACGTTTCTCATGGACGTGTGTATATGTGTTCATGAAGTAAAAACTCATTACTACGCTCTTTCACCCCCTCTCTTTTTTTGAGAGAGAGGGTGTGTGCTGAAAATTTTTTTGTGGTAGCTGGAGTAAAGTAAAAAAAAACCGAGAGAGCTTACCTTAAAGCAAATTTTGCACGACTGCTATCAAATCAATAAAAAATTAAACAGTTTGTACATTATTACACACATATTATATAATACACACTACACAATGTTATAATGGTTTTGTACATTTTACACCCTCCACCATATAATCTACAATGTACTAGTATAGTATTTCCCATTTACATATCATCCACACACACACCCTATATTCAAATCCTTACATAAGGTTAGTTTTATAGTCTATAAAAGAATGATTTTTTTGGATCAACATTCGATTATGAATGTGTGAACGTGAGAGAGCATAATTACACAATTTTTCTCCCCATTCTCCCTTTTTTCTACTCCTCTCCTCTCATGTTCCTGACGACGATGGATAATTAATTTCCCTCTTCCCTTTTTCCTAATGATGATCTCTTATCATCGTTCATCGTCCAATTCTCGAATGTGAATATGAATCTTAAATTTTCCTTTCTCCTCTTTCCTTCCATCTTTCCTCCAAGAGGAAAAGAAAGTTCTTTCTCAAAATTTACCATGTCTCACAAAATCACACACACATACTATACTGTATAATAACAAAAAAGTGCGATGGAGGTTCCCTGTTGTAATTTATTAGAAAAATGATCTCTTGTCATTCTAAGGGAAATTTTTAACAAGAAGATGAAGAAGAGGAAAGAAGGAGTGGGTGTGTACACACCTGATTGGGGGATGGATGAGTGACTTCGTGTTTCTCAAGTTCTTCACGATGAGCAAAGGAGAGATTACATTGGTCACAGCTGTAGGGTAAGGTTCCACTTCTCACAACTCCAACCCCCATCCCGTCCACCGCTGTTTGACCCGCGAGAAGACTGAGTGATTCAGAGAAAGGCGAGGATCCACTTGGACTTGGCAATTGGTCATCCTTACTATTCAGTCCCAATTCTATCCCAGACTCCGACCCATGGTTCACCACCGAATCTATTCAAAACAAAAAAAACGTTTTAATTATACGCAAAAAACACACAACCTACATTTTCTCTGGAAAAGTACTCGTCGTTACTATGTACGTGTGTGTGTGTAGTGTGTAGGTACACACATACGTAGTATTTGTTGTTATCTTTTGTAGTAGTAGGTACATCACATACACAAACTTCATTTTCCCCCCTATTGACATGTACAGTTGTTGCTCGGATGGTTTTGGTTCGTTCTCTGACTTCCGCTGACTAAGCATGGGATAGTCGAGTGTCAAATTCAAATGGAATATATTGAAATGAAATCAGAAGAAGAGAGGAGAGGAGAGAGAGACTAAAACCGACCCCATTTCTGCTATGACAGAGACCGGAAGAAGAAGGAGAAGAGGATTTGAGTATTATGGTGATAATAAATATGAAAATTTACAATAAACCATGGATATGTACTACAGTTATTGAACTGTGTGTGTGTCTGTGTGTGAGAGAGAGACCCTCCATGGTATCTCTATCTCTCGTTTATTATTGCTGAATACTACGTACCTAAAACTGTGTTCCAAAATATACATATTAGTATGAAGAACCTTTTCAAAATGTATCCTGCCACATCAACCGTCCAGAAGAAGTGTATAATCAGTATAACTTTTTCTCAACACACACACACACGACACAAATATGACTGAGTGGTGTAACACTCATTACTCATTGGTCAAAATGTTGGACACACGAGTTGACGTGAGGGAGTTATGGAGATTAGCCTTCTTCTTCTTCCCATAATACATACAGATTACAAATGTACATTTTTTTCTCTCTTTCTCGTGATATATCACACACACAAGTACATCTGTGTGTGTGTTTGAAATGGTGTAAAATGGACATATAACATTTTATACTTGGTATTTTACATGCAATTCTCTTCCTCCTTCTACAATATATATCTTCCTTTTGGATGTGTAGAGAGGAACATAAAGTACTACTCATACTACCTTTTTTCTTTCTCTAATCTCCTCCTCAACATCATGGCAGAGAAGAAGAAGAGGTCTCTGAACAAAAGCGATAAAGTGTTTGACAAGTCAAAAAAGGAGAGATGAAGAGAGAGAAGGGAAAAAACACTTACTTCGATAAGCCGTCCATACATGAGCCAATCGCCACAGTCTCAAATTTGAGAGTGCATTACTAGCACTGTAACAGTCCAGACTCAACATGTTTCTAACAACCATATCATTTTTCACGCACAGTTACACAAAAAAAACTTAACTTGTCCTTTCGACATGCACACGGCAGGTCAAATGCTTTCTTTCTTTGATTCTCTCTCTAAGAAAAAATTCGCTGAGAGTCACACACACTCACACCCTCTCACTCAAAATTGTTCCACACGTTGACAGCAGAAATGAAAGAGAGAGAGAGACCTGTGTCTCGAAATGTCTATTATATATTTTATTAAATTATTTCTTTTCTTTCTATACGTAGTCAGTCACATGATTGGCTGTCTGAAGCCCAATTTCCTCCCTTTTTATACCAGGTGTTGGTAGTTCCAATCCATTAACCGGGAGGATCGTGTGCCTTCACCACCTGTTCGCACGTTCCAAATACACACACACACACTCTTCTCACACTCTCCCGAAAACTTCCCTCCTTCCCCACTTTCACCCTGTCTAGGCTAACCCTCTAGTCCACACGTTCCGTCGTTCCGTATTACACGCACACACACCACACAAATACACAGACACTCTGTGATTGTTCTATTAGCTTCTTCCTCCTCAAATGTCCATTCGGATTGAAGTAACTTTGTAATTTTTTTCTGTGTCTTGGAATTATCTTTCGTTTTTCTTTCCCAAAAAATTGTCCCACAATTCTTGAACTTTGCTTCAAAGAATAGATCCCAGTCTCTTTATCTATTTTTCACATGCTATTCCAAATCAACTCGTGCTGTTGAGTGTAGTCGGAGAAATTGACTGGGCAATGATGAATGACTACATGTGCAATCAGATGAATTAGGAGGAGACAAAACACAGACTGTGTGGAACAGATGAATTGTGTGTGTTCCACTGTCCGTTCTCCAGAGAGAGAGAGACAGACAACAGAGAAGTAGAAGAGACACCACGATGAGATATACAAGAGAGTGAGTGAAAGAGTGAATGAGACAGAGAAGGGTTTTTGAGGGAGCGCGAGAGCTTTGACTTCCGTCAGTCGTCACCGGTAGAAAAGGACTACGGGTTGCAAAGCAAATGCGAAAAGCCAAAAGTTTCTTTACAGTTTAGTCCAAATTGTTGCGCAAGGATGTTCCTCAATTCCCCAACACACACACACACACCACCACCACATATCTGTAGAGCCAGCGAGGGAAAGAGGGAGAGAGGGGTAGAAGGGAAGTGAGGGAAAGATATGGGATCCGATACACACTCCATACATACCTTCACTACAAATACAGATATACACACACGGATATACACACTATAAACACAGCCAGAGAGTGGATGTATGTACCCAGCACGTTATGACACATGCCTCTTCGCCTTCCTTCACCCCATTGCATTGTGTGTGTGTATGTGTCTTACTTTTAGTCGTATTTTCCTTGTGTATCCCCTCTGAGGGAAACCCCCATTTCACATCACATCCATCCACATCAAATTACCAAACCTGCACAAAACGGGCCAAAATCATTTTCCAATAGCCACACACTCTACTTGAGCAAATTTGATGTTCCATTAAAGAAAATCTACACATACGAAATCCCATCCCCTACCCTCCCAACCCTCAACAACCACCATCACCATCTCATATAATTCGGGTGTGTGTGTGTGCTCGTGTCTACTACTTACACTCTCTCACTCTCCTACTCTCTTCTCTTTCTCCTCCTGTAGGATGAGAAGAGTGTGTGTGTGTGTGCGAAAACCAATAATTTGCTCCACAAGACAAAGGACAAGGACACAAGGATAGCAGCCAGCGGAGAAGACACACAAGTGAACCCGCCGTCGACCACAATATGTCAACGTAAACCAAGTCAGGAGATACGGAAACCCCGAAGACACCCAAGACAACACCAACCAGCTTGCTCTGTGTACTAGTGTGTATGTGTGTGTGTGTGTGTCTACTTTATCCCGTATCTTCTTCTATTTCTCTTTATTATTTTATATAGGAAGAATATCTTGTAGTGGGTAAGTGAGGCGGAGGAGGATGAAGAGGCAACGCATTTCCCAGTCTCCTTCTTTTCTTCCTCCTTTTTTTGCCCCATAGCAATAGCCATGAACTACCTATATAGCCCTCCCTGTTTGTGTACAGTACACAAGTCAATGTAAATCAACAAGACAAGAATACCATGGGAAGAGAGAGAGGGAGGGAAGCAGGAGGGGCCAGTAGAAAAAGGGACCCATAAGCAAATTATATGTCAAGTTTGAATTACATATGAGTCTACATATTATAGTTTCGAGAGAGAGGAAATCATCTTGGAGAGATTTAACTGAATTTTGCACAGAAAACTTGTTGTGAGGAAGGAGAGAGGAAGCATCATAATAATAATATAAGAGAGAGAACCAAAGGAGAATGTATGTATACAAGTAAGTAGTGGAGGGAAAAAATGTACATTTGCATGTTGCATACCCGGGTAAAAAGCTAAACACTCACTCACATTGAATCCACATCCTTAATAACAAAATCGATACGGTGGAAGCACTTTTCTAGCGATGAATTTTTCTCAATCTTTTTCTCTCTTTCTTTTTGAGAGGAAAATAGACTCCCTCTCTCTCTCTACTTCTCCATTTTTTGAGATGGAAACTCATCATGGCTTCATTTCATATGCACTAATCACCATTCAACTACCTATAATTATCTTTCTCCTGTGCGGTAACAGTTGGAAATTTCTTGAGCCACTTTGAAAAAAAAACAGCCCCCAAGGTACATAACCATGTACGAGGGAGAGAGTCTTTCTTTCCCACACAACATCCCCTCTTACTAATGTATAACCACCCATCCACCATCAATTATACTTTACTTACACTTTATTTTATCCTCCCTTTATCCATAAAATATAAATACATACAGTACAGTCTACTATGTACACCCATTAATAATATTACCTCTTCTATCTAACGACCAAAAAGTCTCTCTCCCTCCAATTCCCTCCATCATCATCCCTGGTCATGGCAAAGACATGCTAAATTGCTCCCAACCATCTACAAAATCTTAATACTGTAATACTCCCCCTCTCTTCTTAATTTAACTTGTTCCTCCTCTACTTTAAATATCATCACACATTACACTCTCTCTCCCACATCATCCCAATATCCAAAATTGTACCACTTTTACAATATATTAATTCAAAATTATGTGTAATATATATGATAAACTTTTTTCCACCCCTTCTCCATTCCTCCCTTCCATAATACATCCTTTCTACTATTTTTGCACGTGCAAATTATCTCCCTCTCCATTCTACATCTTATAACTACTGTTTTATCGTCACAACTTTGAAACTCTTCATCCCACACACACACCCTCTTCCCCTCTTCTTTCTCACCGCAAGCTACACACACGCAAACACGCTTTCTCAAGGACGAGGACGTGCCATGCAATAAATTGTAATTAATGCAACAAATCAGGTATAAATGTATGTGTGTCATTTTGCTCGTTCTCAAAATGAAAAGACTTAAAGTTTTGTTGTCCCTTTACGTGCTTTGCCAATGGCTTCTAAACTAAGCCAGGAGAAAATTTTTGACAAAAATTCACACACAAAAAATTTGACCAACTTTGAATGCTTTTAATGTGGAAGAAGAGACTTTGTACAGAAAGGAATGGATTTATCACAATTATCATAACGTTTCCCTTTCCCCATACACACACTCCCTATTTCTGTAGCCCTACATTACATTACTCCTGTGTTCCTTGTTTTATTAGTTGTCGAGTAAAATTTGGTTATCAGTAGTTAACTTTCCCCCTGTCCCCCTCTCCCTCTGTCCATTCTATATTCATATCACACGGAGACACGTGTACACAATGTAAAATCAACTCGACAAGATACACCACTATATAAATACATGTAGACTGAGTTTTACATTTCCCCTCCATCTCCCTCTGTATTCTATTGTGAATTTTCTATACACACGACTTGTTCCTTCTCCTTTTCCTCCTCCTCCAAGAATGGAAGAAAGGAATGTTCAAAAAAGTTGGAAAGGTATACAAAGTAGAAACACATTATTAGCCATTATTACTTTGTAGTCAGTACACACACACACACAGTTGGGAAGGTATATTGTACGAAGCCCATGAACCTGTTAATCCTATTTCTTCCCAACTCACAAGAATCTTTCCTCCTCCTCAGAAAGTTTTTAACGTGATTCTATTCAAGTCAAGACGACCAACCGAAAACCCTGATACTAGAGGAAGAGAGAGAAAGTCCAGGTATCCTGCATGCCAATTGAGTTCCATCCCCTGGTTCGCATTAGACGGGAGAGGGAAGACGGAGGGAGAGGAAGAAATTTACATAAAATTTTCTATAGAAAATATCTCTCGCTACACATTTTCTTCCATTATACATGTAAGTATACGAGGGCTATAAAAGGGAGAGGAAATTTGGAAGAAACAATCCAGAAACATCCTACCTCCGAAACACTCCTTGACAAAGTTGAGAAAGAGAGGAAAACATGGAATTTTCTGTACGTACTTTGGTCCGTGTACGTGTACATACACAACGTAGAAATTTAGCCTTCAGATTCTGAATATGAAAATTTTGCTTGGAATGATGTTCGGCTTGGAAGGAGGAAATATAAGGAAAGGGGGTAGAGACAAGCGAGAGAATGATGATATAATGATGTGTCTAGTCGTAATATAATGTAATATCCATGTCAAGAAGGCGAATAAATAACATGAAAACTTTGTGAAAATGCCCGCCGGCCAAAATCCTGGAAAAGCATGTTGGTTCATTCATGGAGGAGAGAAGAGGAGGAGAGGAGGTAGGGAGGGAAAACCTTGGCGTTGGTTTGTGTACGTGCCTCCTCCCGCCTTCATAACACACACACCCATACATAGACACACACAAACTGTACAATGCAGTACATGGAGTGCATGCATTGCAGTACATGAGAATTGTTGATAATAGAGAGAAAGGAGCAGAGAAAAAGTTGTCCGTGTGTATGTCCATTGAGTTTCACACACACACACTGTATTAGTTGGAGGACTTTCTCTCTCTCTTATTCATCTCATCAGGATTTCCTCTATATCCGGCAATGGATTTCCTGCTTGCTTTTGCCGCATCGTTCCATCTCTCTCTCTCTCTCTCTTTTTCCTCCGCTTTGACCAGTCCAGCTTTACTTTATGAAGCTGAAAGGTATTTGTGCTCTCCTGTTTTTTTGGACAATGTGACCAAGTCGAGAGAACGAGAGAGAGAGAGGGGGGGAATGGAAATAACCCACCTATTACAGAGGGAAGGGAGTCGATAGGTTGTTCATGAGGGAAGAGCGGAGGTGGCTTGATTTCTGATAAGAGAAAAGCCATGTTATTATACATCCATACTCTCTCTCTTTTCCCTCTCCCCAAATATTTTCAAACGGAGACTACATATACCGGGTAGACTATGACCCACGCTGTACTCTACTGCAACCCTATGCAATGTACCTATGCAAAATTCTGTGGACTCTGGATCCGAAAACGAGCCATAGGAATTTCCTAGATTAAAATACCGGAATTGGTGAGGCTGAGGCTGGAACTGCCTTGAAAGCTGAACGTTCTCCCTCTCCCTCTCTCTCTACGATTACAATTCCTAGTCTCCATCTCCTCTCCTCTCCTCTCTCTGGTCATCTCCCAATTTCCAGCTTAATTATGAGATGACCCACGGCGAGGGAAAATATGCACTGGACTCCGTCTCTCTCTCTCTCCTCTCTCACTTCATCCCATAACTTCTACCATACTTTTCCTAATTAATGGATTCCATATTCATGTCGTATGTACCTATCCTATCCTATAAAATACCTATCCCACACACACGTTAGTTTATATCCCCGCTCCTTTTCATTACACCCTATACAGCCACACACACACACAGGGCGAGGATGAGAGTGAGCTGGGAAATAAAAGAGCATTTTCGAGCACATAAAATGTTTTGTTACAAAAGCTCCGCTGTACTGGTATATGCACATCGTGTGGAGTGCTATGGTTTTGTATTGCAGGGAGGAGGAGGAGAAAGAGAGAGAGAGCGGGGAAAGTCACGTCATCATCATCCTCATCATGCAGATGTGCGTACACAACAAGAGTGTAACCCCCTGTCTCGATTGTCCTTATACTCGTTGGATTATATCCCAAATTCTTTACTATATTCCACACACACACACTGTGCAGTGTTTGTGTGTATTACATCAATTTTCTGTTGTTGTACACCCCCGTACATGGAGATAATCGGAGGTTTTTGTGTAATAGACTATTCTCACTACGTACGCTTTTCCATTCTGGACTGTAAAGCTCAAGAATGTAAGAGAAAAGAACAATGGGAGTGTACACAATATTCGCTCAGGTCATACACAACACACAGACCAAAGTACATGCCACACGGTTAAAGTTTAATGAGTGGACATTCTTGCCTACATTGCCCTCCCCTGCATTACATTGCATTGGATAGGATGGGAGGAGGGATTTTGGTCCCGAATTCTCTAGGGAGACTTGGGGAGGGCGTAAAGGTGGCAACAGAAAGTGGAAGAGAGATGAACCGACGTGTGACTAATTAGCGTTTTGTGACAGATTGGATGAGCACACTTGCCCAGATAAACCACAAAGGCTTCCAAGTCGAACTAGACTAGAATAGGTAATCAGGGAGTGAGAGAGAAAAGGAAGTCCATGAACCAAGTCAAGGGAGGGAGCAGTGTGAAAAGTGAACAGAGAGATCCACAGACCAACCACACACACACATACAGGAGTGAAGGGGGGCGGAGAGAGAGAGAGGAACATAACTTGTCGAAGCAACACATGCATATAAAAACTTGTACAGGGGAAAGTCTTGACTCATCTCTCTCTCTCTCTCTGTCTCATTGGTCTCTCTTTTCAAGTCACAAACTAGCCTCACAAAATTTCTCCAGAGTGTGTGACAAGAGAGAGTGTGTGTGGGGGTTTGGGTAAAAAAACATGCATATCCACGACACTCTCTATATCTTCAGTTTTTCAATTGGACATGTCTTACATGTCATCGTGTGTAAATCAGGGGGAATGCAACAAATGTACTTGTATGGAAGGGAGAGAGATTCTTGTAGACAGGCTTCATAAAGACAAAATCCTAAAATATTATGACTTTCTCTCTCTTTCTCTCGCTACATAAAATTCTCATATGTACAAGAAAGGTAAAGAAGGGTAAAGAGAAAGAGCTATGCATACATATACTGGGTTGGAATATGAGGAAACCGACACAGTGCATACACAATGCGTGTGTGGATGTGTGTGTGTGGAGGGAAAAGGAAAGTGATGAAGGAGAGAGAGAGAAAAGTCTGTGTAATTAGGACAATTCAATTAGTCCTAATAATTAATGTCGCCTACGTAATTTGAATAAGAAGCCACTATTATGTAAATATGATTTGAGGAAACAGGGAACAAGACTCTCTCTCTCTTCCCCTATTCTCATGCATCGTGTGGGAGCGATCATTGCGTCTTTTCTCATCTCTTCTTCTTCTTCAAGAGCCACGATTTGCCCTTGGAATACTTCGAAAACTCTGTCGCTCTCTCTCTCCCTCTCTTTTTCTTCCCCTTTTCGAATCTGTGGAGTGCAGGAGAGTGGAGAAAAGAAAAGAGAGAGTCTGTCACATCTCCTACCATCCGCAAAGAACCCCTCCTCCTCTTCTCCTCAATATACCCCATATATTATTACTCCCCTTCTATCCCTTTCTCTTCACACACACACGCACAAGATAGACCACACAAACTAAATTTTAACTACGACTATGACCTAACTACCCGCATTTTTTTAACTCTGTCCCTCCGATACATCTGACAGAGAAAGAGAAGCAGCTAGAAAGAGAGACGCCCTGCATCATTTCTGCTCTTCCTCGCATTTCATTGTGTCATTACTTTACACTGTTTTCCGGGAGTAATTCTATTGGAGTCGGCAGAGAGAGAGAGAGTGAGGCACTTAATTAACCATCTGCTGAGACTGTAACTAGGAGGAGGAGGAGGAGGAGGAGAAGGGAGGATGAAAGGAAAGTGGAACACACAGACACTTTACACTATTAACTAGCGAAGCTCTACCTACATTCAATTACACACACACACACACAAATACACTCCTCTGTGGTAAGATCCTTCCTCTCATGTTGGACTCTATGTTAAGTCACATGGTCAGAGGACAATTGGACAGATCTCAATTCAGCTTCATCAAGTTATTATAATGGACTGTTGCTTCTCCTCTTCCCTCATGCCGCTTCATCCTCTCTCTCTTCTCTTCCTCTATGTGTGTGTGTGTTTGTGTGTACATGTACAAGAGTTGAGTGGAGAACCACGACCACCGTTAAAGTTAAACCTAATGAAATGTGTAATTTGATGTGCAATAATGTGCGTGGGCAGATGGATATTCACTAGCCGCAATAAAACATTGTTAATGACAAACAGTTGATATTACAAAGAGAGAACTTTACATGGGAGATAGCTTTCTCCTCGTCAAATGTACATCTAAACTATCTCCATTCTACATTTACCTTTTTCCTGATTATTATATGCTCTAGACTTCTCTAACACTTTCCACTGAACATTACACAGCTCTCTCTCCCCACACAGGCACACACATTACACTACCCTCCATTTAATAGAATAGAAATGGAGAAGACAAAAGGGAGAGAGGAGGCAGAGGAGGAGGGAGGGAAACCGCATGAGTGGATTGGTTGGAAAATGGCAATCTGCTCTCTCAATGTTTACGATATGAATGATCTGAGATCCCTGAAAGTTCCCCACGGAAATCGGAGGCAATAAAGAAAGGATTGAAGCAACTTGTGTCATCCGAATCAACAGTTTAGGCAAACATAAAAAGGAACGACGGAGGAGGAGGAAGGACCAAGAAGAAGGAAAGGCTCTTCCACACACGCACACAATTCTCAAAGAAGGAAAAAAATGACTCCTTTTTAAAGCTAAAAGTACACACACTCGAATGTTATATGGATACAGACAATTTTTTTCTGTACACACTTGTACACTGCATGTCATTCATATCTATCATACTTTCATTTGATTTCATACAGGATCATCCTCATCCCTCTCAACAATATTCCCCAGTTGGACATGCTCTCATATATGCTTTCTAAAAAACAGACCCATTCAAAGCCCTCCACACACACACACTCCCCCTCTCTCTTCCTCTTCGAGGCAATGTACTGCTGAGTTTCGCTCCACTTTCTCCAAAACTATTAGTGACTGTAAAAGAGGATATGGGGTAAAAGAGAGAGGGTAGGTAGAGAGAGAGAGAGAGTGGATACAAGTGTGTGTGGGGTAAAGAAAAAAATTCTTTGATACCTTCAGAAAATACATTTATGTCAATAATCGGACATTCAAACAGTAAGTGACCAGTTGTGAGACTTTTCTCCTCTCTCCCTGAGTCCTTCAGAGAAAGCGAGGGAGAGAGAGAAAGAGGGGAAGAAAGAGAGCCGCATATTTTCCAGAGTAATGGAATCCGGACGTCAAGCTCAGTGAAAGAGAGAGAGAGAGGAAAAAAAGACTTTCTCTCTCGACGATGCTTTGCTTCCTCTTCTCACTCTCAGCGTCTAAGTCTCTCTAGTTTGTTCAGTATACCCACTGAGATATTGATATGTATTTAAGACGAGTGAAGTTATTGATGCGAGCTCAAGTCGGCTGGATTGTAACGAGGGATTCCATTTCCTGCAAGTGATTCCCTTCTCCCTCTCTCTCTCACCAACCACTATCTTGTAAGAACATTAGCTCACATTTCCACCAGGATATGACTGGCTTCACCTATTTTCTGCCATTTCGCGCTCCCCTCCTCCCTCTCTCTCTCCCTCTTCCCTCTCATCCAATCTCACACAAAAACTTTCCATCCAAATCTTCTTCACACTTAGACTTACTTTACTCTCTCTCATCGTCAGTCTACTCTGTTCAATCTCCGTTGTCGATGAAGATGAAGAGGAGGAAGCAGAGGCAGAGGACGTCAACGATGAGTACAAACGATTCTACTCAAAAGAGATCCGAGTCAAACTCTCTCTCTCTCTACTTTCTCTTTTCTCTGCTCAACAGCTCAACATACTTGAGTAAGTGGATGAAGTGAAAGAGAAAGGAGAAGCCGTACTCTTACCTATTATATGATTATCAAGCCCACCTTGCCAGCCTTTACTTTCTTCCACCTCCTCCCCCTCCTCCAAGGAGAGAGAGAGGAGAAAGACTTTTAAAAAATTTAAATCTATTCTCCAACCCCACACACACACGCACACACACACACAACCTACAGAAATGGGAGAAAGACGCAGAGGTCGATATGACTTGAATTCGACATGATGCTTCTATCTCTCAGAGAGTAATTTCTCTCAAAGGGGAAAAAATCCATGGCATATTATCACCGACTTTCCCTTCATCCGGGATTCATCATGTATGCATTTACATATCAATTCTCTCTTCCAACCAACCACCATGCCACCATCATCACCACACCACCAGGCCACAAAGAAAAGTATCTTTATCCTCTTATCCCTCCTCCTCCCTTCTTTCTCCACCCCTACAATGTACTTCTCAATCATCACCCATCCTGCTACACACAATGCGAATACATGTATGAAAAAAGTCTGAGACATTTATGCATGGCCTCATTCAACTTGTCCCGGCAAGAGAGAGAGAGAAACTGAAAAGTAAGAATAGAGAACCTGCAATCAGTTGATGGCTTCTCTTTCTCTCTCCTCTGGAGACTTTTTTTACACGGCTATTCTTTTACGATTTTTTTTTCACAGACAGATAGAGAAAGACGCATTGAAATGTTCTTCTCTTTCTTTTTTCTTTATTTTCCTTTCCTTTCTCCTGGCTGGCCTACCCCCTCCCTCCCCTCCTTTCTCCTCCCCCTCCCCCATCATTGTCATTTAGCAATATTTAAAGGCTGTCTCTTTCAATTTCTCTATTTCATCTCCATGATGAGACGTTCTCCTACTCTCTCTTCATACACTCCATTCCTCTTCGTTTCGTTCCTTTCTCCACAATTCGACTGGTTGTAATGTATTGATATATATTTTTTCCCATCCTTCCCTCTTTCTCTCTCTCTCTGTTCTCCATTATTTGTATGCGCAGTGCAGCAAACGAGAAAGACAGAACACACACACACAGAAAGAAACACATACAGACGATTATACAATGGCCTTCTGTAGAATGCTTCCATTCTCTTCCCCTTTCTCTTTCCTCCCTTTCACTTTAATTGCCTCAAATAGCAGGGGACAATGGAGGTAGAAATCCACAAATTTGAGTGTACGAGTCTTCACTCACACACTCAATTCTCTCAAAATCAATTCAATTCATTCAGCCTCGCCCACAGTTTACAAAGTCCATGTGAGATGATGTGGTGGTGGAGAGAGTGAGTGTGGGGAGAAAGTGCAGAGAAAAAAAACCAAAGGCATCAGCTCAGAGTAGTCTCTCTCTCTAATACAATGTACATAGTGCTCTCCTTAGAAGAAAGGAGGACGAAGGAGAGGAGGAGGTTTAAGAATTTTGTAAGGGAAAAAACAGGAGAAGGAGGAGGGAAGAAACCAATTCAATCATTCCTTCAACACAATCAAAAGTACCTCTCGAGCAGTCTAAAAATTCATTGATGGACAGAGTCAAATTCAATATGCAAATACTTCTTTTGAGAGGGCAAGTCAGTCGCTCCCCAAGATTTGAATACAAAGTTGAAACGATCATAAATCCTGCCCTCCTCTCTCACTCTCTCTCTCTCTACACACACACTCTTCGTCTCAAAGTGGAAAAGTTCTTGCTCCCCTATGCGTACACTTTTCCTTCCCATGGACGTACATGCGATCGTATGTATGTATGGGGAGTCAAAGGAATGGCGTAAAATAGTCCTTACTCCCCCTTATTTTAACACTCCTCTTCCTATTCACTTCACACTTTTTTTCCGCCTTAAAAAACGAGGACAAGTTGCACACACTTTTTTCCACAGTCCACGGTGTGACTATAATACGTTGGAGCGTAAGTAAATGATGAGAGAGAGTGTGTGTGTGCAAGTTGGTTGAGCCGGTGTGTGTGTGTGTGTAAGTGTGTGGGGGGTTGTCTGTGTATCACTTTTCACTTATGTGAGCTTATGAGGCAGACGAGTGAAAAATACTTGATACTCCAAAGGATGTTGAATATGATTTGCTTGAAGAGACTGACACAATCGAAAATTCCCAAATACACTAGTCCCCTCCCCACACTCTACGTCTCTCCCTTCTCTAAGCTACTCTCCTATTTTTGGTAGGGCAGGGCCAAGCTTTTCAAGCTGGACTTGACTGCCTCTCTCTCTCTCTCTCATGGCCCAAAGTCCGCTTATATTTTAAATATATACACACAAATTATGGACCATCCCTATAGTCAGCTACAGTCTCAAATAGAGTGTGGAACTGCGTGCCGTGAGACACACAGAGAGAGAGAGAGCAGGGGAAGAGCGAGTAAGTGTGTGTGTGTAACCCATCCGCAAAATGTAGCCATGTAGCTGAAAAGCAATTCCTTCCCTAAGACCTGTCAGAAATAGATAAGGGAATCGAAGAAAAATCGTCCAGTCTTGTCATATGGAAAGAAAAAAGTTTCTTCTCGCCACTACTGTCATTATTAACGGACTGCTGAGTTTCAACACGAGCCTCCTAAACTGCCGTCTCTCTTTCCTCTCCTCCTCCTCCTCTTCCTCCTCATCCTGTGTTCCCTGCACTCTTATTAATATAATAATACATGTATTTGTATGTACACACACACCAACTTAACCATCGAAATGGATCACATATAATCTTAGTCAAGGACTCTCCCTAGTTGTACGCACGTATGTATGCAGTAAACATGCCTATCATCTATTCATACATGAAGAGCTTCCAATGAGCTAAACCAACCAAAATCGACAGTTTGAAGCGACCATCAAAGCCCATTCTCCTCCAGTGTCTCTCTTCCTCTTCCTCTCTCCATACCAAGGCATGGCATAGCATGGGATGTGTGTCTGGACGTGAATGTGAGGGACAAGTGGAACAGTGTCTATTGGTGATCGGAGGACGTCTTATGAAGTGAAAATTTTTTATGGTGTAATTTAGTATAGAAAAATAATTATTAGAGTCTATATATGATAAGAGAGAAAGTCTTGGATAAACTACATTTCTTATAGAGTATACCTTGACCCGTTGTTCCAAAGAACTTACCTATGAAATTCTTCCCCATCCTTCCTCTCTCTATACTGTCTACAGTCAAAAATGTGAAAATGATAATGACCATGAAATTAAAGTAAATGAGGCTGACCAAAAAAAGTTTGCATCGTCCTGGGAAAGAGAAAGTTCTTTTCTCCAGGCTCTACGGTTTCTGAAACACTTAGTGAGAATCACAGTCCATCCATCCCACTATTTTTTGAAGGTTGGATGGGAGTGGACGGTCGAGATTTGTGTTATTTTTTCACTTAAAAGCGTAAACGAAATGGAGGATAGAGGGGATGAGGAGGAGAACGGTAGACAATGGATTGTAGTCAACAGGACCATTGAGAAGGAAGTTATGAGAAGATTACTATGGATGGTTTTCTCGAAGGAGACGAGAGGAGAGGAGAGAGAGAGGGGTTGAGTGGACCATTTTTGATGGGGCGGACAAAGAACACAGTCAAAAGACTATGGACTATCAAGTTTGACAATTTTTGAGGAGAATATGAATGTTAGTAGTGAAAGTCTATCACTATTAGGATTTCTATTGGTCTCCCTGTACATAACAGTATAGAGTCAAAGACGAGCTAAAAGGGAACAGATAGAGGGACAAAGAGGGGTAAAAAAGGAGGAGGGATGACTGTGAACTTTGTTAAATGAGGAAATTGTGAAAAGACATGAGAGGGTATGAGACTCCTTTGTGTACAGTCACGAAGTCTCCTCTTCATCCCTTGATTCAAAAATTTTGTTTTGATCTCTCTCCCCTAAACACCTTCATTCATCCCATCCTATCTCTTTTCCTCTCTCCCTCCACACACACACACACGCTCTATTGTATTTACCGTATCATTTTCTCTTTTTGTCCAACACTCCGACTCCAGCACTACACACACAACTTTCCATTCTGAGAAGGCGTGACTTTTGATGAGGTGTAATTTTACAGATACTTTGTATGTGCAGAGAGAGAGAGAGAGAGAGGGAGAGTGGAGGGCTTGTGATGGGGTGATGTCAAGACTCATCGTTTAACTTTAACGAAGCCAGTTTACTTTGAAACAAGCACACCCACCCCACACATCATATCCTACGCTATAACTAGACTAGACCAGAGACAACTACAGGAGGTTTACAGTACAAATGCCAAAAGCTGTCAAAAGGATTGGAGGGGGGGGGTGCGTTTGTGTGGCTCAAATGTTGTTTTTTCAAGTTCAGGCCGTATAATAGCTTGAGAAACTAGCCCTCCCATCCCAGTGCACATTATAATCTCACCCATTTCTCACCCTTCCCATATGTACCTTAATTATGATGTAATGAAGCGTACACTCATATTCACATCTTTTGACTACAGGAAAAAATGAGGATACCACAGAGAAGCCACGGCATGATTGTCCAACTTGAAGTGGAGGAAAGGTTCAAGTCATAAAGAATTCTCTATTCCCTTTTCCCCCCTTTCTCTCTGTTTAAAAACACAAAATTTATATAACTTGGCAATTGTACCTGCTATGGCACCTGGTCTCTCCCATCTCCATTCGAACCTCCAACCTCCAGCACAAACACACATAGAAACATACACTAAAAACTTGAAGCCAAACACACGACATGGGATCGTTCGAGTACAGAGAGAGAGAGAGAGAGAGAAAAGGGAAGAACTCCCATGAAAATATTGGACAGAGAGAGAGAAGCTGTTCTTGGCTTTCAGCCATGCAAATATTTCTCTAGAGTAAAAACAAGAAGCGGAAAAATTGCCCAGTTCACTCCACTACCTCCATCACACATATAAATATGCAACACACACACACGCATCCACACATACATAGCCATTACATGTACATGTACATGTACAAATCCACACACACAGTCTCACCTATTCATCCCATTGCATCCTCCACCACCTTGCTTCCTCCTCCTCCTCCTCCCATACTCATCTCCATTTCCTTGTAAACCAAACTAATATAAAGTAGGTAAAAAGCGTGTGTTTTTACAACCATATTCTCCTTAATGTATTCAAACCCTCCCTGCCTCAACCCATCTACCTCACCATCATCACACACACACACTTTTTACATTCTCATGGCGTACGCTCAATCTTCTGCTCTCTCTCTCCATGTAAAAACTGAAAAGAAAGTGAGGAGACTGAGGGGAAAAGATTCCAAAAAAGACAGTACTGCACAAAGCAAAAGAGGTAGCTACATATTTTATGTGTGTGTTGTGTCTTGAGAGAGAAGAAGAGAGAAGCTGAGATGTGACGGAAATGACCGGGTTTATCACTCGATAAACCTTTCAAAACAGAGAACCCATATTTGCACGTATATTATAAACATTGCCCCACAATGTAAGCAAACACACAGTCATAATCCATCCTCCCACAGAGAGACACACAGAGAGAGAAAGAGAGAGAGTCTCACTCTATTCATTTTTCCTTCTCTTATTCTTTCCCTCCTTCGTCTCTTCACAAGGGAGACTCAGGGAAGAAAAAACTTCCTCCCTCCTTATGCATTATGCAAAAATCCAATAAAAATACATTCTTTTTTTTCATTTCAAAGAGAAAAATCTGCATGGAAAGAAATTCTCTCCTTCTCTCTCTTTCTCCATATACAGATCTCTGTACATTTATGTAGTGGGAAAAAATCCGTGCAGATTTCACAACTGTGTAGCTGTATATATTATAACCCAGAAAAATGTGATACAAAGTATCTGTGTATCATATTTGTATAATGTTGTTGTAAAGGAAAACATTATATAAAAATAGAGAACAGAGGAGGAGGAGGAGAAGGAGGAGGTGGGAGGTCAACCGGGTCGTTTAAAATCAAGATTAGGGGAAAAAAGCAGAAAGAGTTTGAAGGACTGCAGAGAGTGAGTGAATGCATTCATGATGCATGCGATGCTATGCATATATGATGGCGCAAAGGAGGATGGAGGATAGGATGCGGCATAGAAAAGGAGAGATACAAGGTTGAGACGAGAGCTTGGTTCGGAGTCGACGGATCATTTGTCCAACTCCGGAACTTGGAGGGTGATCTAGTCCATCAATCGCAATGGCTTTGTCAGTCTTGATTCTCTCGATCTTTTCACTGGCACTCATCTGCAAACTTTGGACATACATCATGTATCCATCCTGTACACACACACACGGCATAGCAGTGGGAGCACAGTCAAAATAACCCAAACAAAGAGAGAGAGAGAGAGAGAGAGAGGAAAAGTACAGACTTGAAGCCCCTTTCTCCTTCCGTCTTTTTTGAATTGTCCACACTGTACTGTACTGTGTGTGTGGACTACACCCGGAAAGTTTGCTCAACTCAAAAACCATGGCAAACAAATATAACCCCGTGATACACACACAGGCACACATAAATAGGCACACTGTCTTTGGTTGTCCTGTAACCACTATACATTGCATGTGTGTGTGTTGTGTATGTGAAGGTCCATCTTTTTTTCTCTCCCTTTCTCCCCAAATGAGTTTGAGACCTTCTAACTTAAACAAAACAAAGGTCGTCCGTCCCTCACGAACGAAAGGAGGACATTGGAATGAATAGTGGTTAAAGTAAAAGGGAGACGAGGGTTGGACGAGCGTGTAAGTTGATTACTCCAGTATTGTCACACTGCTCCTCCTTTCTCCCATACATTTTTTACAGAGTTTTTTTCTGATGCTACGGGGAGCGGAAGTGTTCCTCGTCGGATGGGAAGGTAAACTGGAGAAACCTTGAATTTCGTATGAAAAGAAAGAACCATCCGAAAAAATAAAAGGAAAAGAAAGTAACAAGGACAGTGCAGTACAGTACATAATAGCACAGTGTAACAGTATGTATGCTCATACGGAGTACATGAGACGCTTACTTTTACTTCATGTCTCCACACACCCACACAAACACACGGTCAAAGTTAAAGTTTCTCCAGTTTTTGGAGGTAGGGACACACAAACAGTGTTCCAAAAAGGGGGAAAGGAGAAAATTCCTGAAACGTTCAACACACACACACAACAGACTTGAGAGTGACAGAAAGGTTTTTGAGCATATATCCATATCATGTTGTGTGACTGGAGTGTGTGTGTGTGTAGTGTGGTGTGTTCAGTAGTGCAATGTAGGGTACATTACTAATGCTCGTCTCTTATATTTGGAACGTCACCCTTTTTTTTCTTCCCGCTTTTTCGGCTTTTTTTCACTTTGACTCCCTTCAGAACGTCTCTCAGCCTTTCCGTCCCTTTCTTTTTTACGTTTAGTCAGGCACGCACTACAACACACACACACACACAATAACACACACTCACTCCAGATTCTCTCACACTAGAGGATTTTCAGTGTTGTGTGTGTGCATGCATTTGAAATTTTTGTATTATTCTCATGATGATGATATTCCTTCCTATTCCATGATACATTAAACTTTAGAATACTTTTTGTCCCCTCCAGTTCACTCTCTCCCTCTCCACTCCTCTCTCTATCTGTGTATGTGTGAGGGAGACTAGACTAGAGTGAATACCAAAAGTCTGGCTCCTCTTCTCTGTTGTCGTTCCTCTCTCCTCTCCATCTCATATGAATACAAGAATATGATTTGTCAAAAGTGAACTTGCCAGGAAACTCTCTCTCTCTCCCTTACACACACACACAACACATTGATATCCTATCAAAAATGTCATCCGGAAGAGTTCAGTTGAGACATCCGTCTCAACCGACTCTCAGTACTCAATGAATGTATTACCTTATTTCAGAGAGGAGGAGAAGAGGAACACAAGAGAAAAAGAGTTACTTACTCTTCATGCAGTCATCCATGGCCCATGCCTTTGGCAATGTTAGAAAAAAGGGAAAGGAGGGAGGGAGAAATGAAAACCTTTACCTTTTTGTCAACTTCCCCCTCCTTCCCCTCCTCCTCCCACAAGAATAATAAAATATAGGAATACATGGGGAAAGATTGTAAAAGAAATAAATGTCTTTCTCCCCTCTTGTACTTGTTTGAATGACATCTTTTCCTACCTATACAATTGTTGTCTCTCCGCTCTGTAGTCCGTCAGTCACTCACTCTGTTACACACCATTTGTCCCCCCATCCACCAACTCTTTCCCCTCCTCCATCACCATCACACACACACACACACACACACCACAAACTACCCACTCTTCTCTCCTCTCTAGTCAAACATGTTTGACTGGAACTCCTCCTCCATATTTCTCTCACTTTCACTATTAGTTCATCTTTTTCTCTGCTCTAATTTATGATTATGAGAATGAGACAATTTTTTACTGCACTCTCCAAATTTTGTACACACACACACACACACACAAAAGGGAGACGGAGGAAGGGAGGAGGGTAAAAAAGGGGTGTTCAATGTCTGTCATTAGACTGGAGGAAATTTTTGCATTGCAAATGTATGTGAATTATACTTAATTTGAGTGGATTTTATACGGAGGAGTGGGCTCTAGTCGAACGATGCACACACAACATACACACAGAAATGTGTGTAGTATCGAGGAAGAGAGAAGGAGAGGGAGAGGAATAAAAACAGTAGAAAATAAATTCCAATTGTTGATTCGAAGAAGACAAAACGTGCAGCATAGCGTGGCAGAATCAGAGAGAGAGAGGAGGAAACGACGGGCTGATGCCATAATCATATCATAATAAAATGTATACCTCAGTTGCTGTTGAGACACAGGAGTGGAGTGAAGGAGAAAGTGGAGGAGAGAAGGGAAAGTGTATGAAATGAAACCACAAAATAGGACCACAAAAGGAGGAGGACTCCACATTCACATACAAACATACATACACGCACACACACACTCTCACCAAAGAGCGGGTTGATAGGGAGAGGGAGAGGAGTTGTAAAAAAAGAAGCCGGGAGTGTTGGTGGTTGGCTGGCTGCTCAACTAAAGTTGTTTAAGTGTTTTACTAGAAAGATGAGGGCATGGAGCGTGAGGAAAGCAGTGATGAAAGCCCTTATCATGAGAGATGAATTACAGCATGAGCATATAAGTAACAACTGTACTGTAAAGTGTACACTTTTTACTTTCTCCCTCTTCCTCCCTCTTCTATTCCAAGAGGCCAAAGAAATAGAGTGTGTGTCTTGAACGAAATTTAGTCCCATGAAACGAGTGAGAAGTATGGATGAATTTGAATCTAGTTAGTTTGTTAAGTAAGTTCATATGAACACGATAGTACGGGGAGGAGAGAGAGAGAGAGAATAGAATAGGATGGTCGTATTTAATGTAAAAGATGGGCGGCTTGGTTTTTACTTTCTTCAGAGTAATGAATGCAAATTTTCGAGAACAAAAGTAAGTAACTCTCTATTTTTTTGCTCTTGCACTTGCCCATCTTCATCCTCTTGTTCTCTCCCTCTCTCTCTTCACACACACACACACATACATATGATTGTCTCTTTGGAAAATAATACAGCCCTTTGTTCGTAGAACCACACACACACACCACCATCCAAAAAGGAAAGTGTGTATGTACATGACATGTAAAAATGTTGAGAGGGAGAGAGAGAGAAGGTTAGTTTTGGCGAGAGGCCGGAAATGAGAGGATCTCAGGGCGAGAGATCGGTTTTTATTTTGTCCCCCATTTGCATTCGCACCCAAGTAGAACATGAAGTTGGGGAATTAAAAGCATCCAGAAGGGAAGTTAAAAAGCATAACAAGATTCGAGAGTAGAGAAAGAGAAAAGAGAACAAGAAAAAAACTAAAAGAGAGAGAGAGGAAGAATTCAAAGGAAATGGTCGAACACTATCTTTACGTGGCGTAAAACTATTCAAAATTTACATATCAGGGTAATCATCACAGGATATTTGCATACAACAGACGGATATCGTTTCGTCCTCAACAACACAGTTGAGCCAACCAACTAACTACCCTCCCTTTTTTCTTCTTCTCTCCATCTCCATCTCCACTGCAGTCTCTTCTTTGCTGAGTGTACAAAGTAGGGAAAGGAACGAGTCATATTAACTACATGGATATTAGACTCTGGACAAATCCACAGGCCACAGGCTAAACACATACTATTTTGTTGTGTTCCAAGAGTGACTGTAGAAAGTAGAAAACATGTATTTTATTTATCCACTTTTTTTGGAGAAAGAGTGAAAACACACGTGGAGCCAATAGAGCAGAGTCTCCATGAACCAAAGTACAGAAGTCTCCCATCCTCCTCTACAGTTCTACACCCCATCGAAAACTGTACACTTTTCTCTGGTGTCTTTATAGTCCCCTCCTCTCCTTCTTCCCTCCTCTTGATTGCCTCTTCAATCTCCATCACATTTCCCCATTTGAATACAAAGTTGTTCAGACAAGGACTCTAGCCAAGAGTATGAGTCTCCCTCAAAATCCTGGTGAGTACAACCTTGACTGGAGAGGAGGAGGAGGAGGAGAAAAAAATAAAGCAAGGTAGTAGAACGTAGAGTCATTCCCAATGTATGTCTAAAACAGTACAATTTTCAGAGAGAAAGAGTAATACTCTGGCACACTTGGTTCTACTTTTAAAAAAACAAAAGATATTTTGTATATGGGCAAATGTAACGTGTACAGCAATTTGGTTTCTTCGTGGAGAAAGCACAAGCTGTTACATTCATACCTTTTGTCTCACTCTTTAGAACACACACACACACCACCCTCCCCTCCCCTCTTTAGTGTGTACAATACATGTGAAAAGAGGAGACGATAGTCATTCACCATTATCTTGACGCTTTAAATACGAATGGCCAGGTTTGTGAGGTACTTTACGCTCAATCCTTTTATCCAAATTGGCACCTCCAACAAGACACACATTGAGAGGGAGAGAGAGAGGGAGAACATCCCCCTTCAACAACTTCAACATGCCCATACTCGGAGAATACAACTGTGTGATTATTATTGCCTCTCCCTCCATCCCTCCTTCCCATCTATTCTATTCATAAGTATTATTTCCTTCCCCCCATCCAAAAGCCGTGCAGAGGGAGAGGAGAGGGAGAGAGAAAAAAACTGGGAATCCTTTTTCAAGGATGGACTCTCTCTCTCCTGAACAGAAAAGACAGACACCGTGAAGGGAATCTGGATGAATGACGCTGTAAAAACTACACCACACACACACTGCTTTATGCTCCCACACTAGCAAACACCCCCCTTTCTTCATACAAACATACCATAATTCAAAATAATACACACATAATCTACAGCCAAAGTACAGTGTGTGTGTGTGTGTGTGTGGAGAGTATAGCAGCGATTTTATGGCTCTGTTGAAATGGAGCACCAACAAAACACAAGAGCCATGGATGGCAATACAAGGATGGCAAGTAGCTGGAGTATCACCATGACATGCCTCAAAGCCATACACAATCCTTCTCATAACCAAGACAAAGACACACACACACACTCTCACTCACTCGCAGAGAGTAGCCAGAGGAGTCATGAGAAATACAAGACAATGTTATATACGTTTGTGTGTGTGTTTGTGAAATACAGAGAGAGAGAGGCAAGTGAATTCTTCTCTTGTACTTCCTTTTGTACTCTCTGTCTTTGTAACACACACACACAGACACACACAGGGCGAGGAGGCGAGAGGAGAGGGAAGAACAACACTTTGCATAGAGGACCATGCTTGCACATAATAATCAAAGATTTCTTCTCTCGACGTGTTTATATTTTATGTTCACAATCGCAACACGTTTTTGACATATTCCCTCCCCCCTCTATCACTCCCCCCTCAGAAAACACACATCATACTTGTGTGCACTGTAATGCTGACTAACATCTCCACACACACACACAAATAGACTCTCTCTCTCTTCCAACAAAGCAACCACTCTTTCAATTACATGGAACAATTTCGGGAGGACTCCACAGACAAAAAAATACATTGGGGTAAGTGCTTCTCAGCTGTGGGTATTACCTCTATACAATTCTATTGTGTGTGTGTGGAGTGGAGAGTGCAGACAATATTTTGAAAAGACTTTACTCCTCCTTCAGCCCCTTGCATGGGATGAGAAGAGATGAAGGGAGAGGAGAGGAGAAGAAGGGAGCATGAGATCGTTTCATTGAATATTCACACCACATCCACACTCAAAGTAGCCTCCTTCTCCCTCCATCATCTTGATGAGCATTTTCCACATCTTTTTTTCCAACATAATATCTGAACTACCTTGAGTACTATGCTGTGCAACGAATGAGGTTGAGGAGAGAGAAAAACAATTGAGACTCGGTCCACGGTGGGTCATCAAAATTTTGAACAAAATAAAAAGTATTTCTTTCCCTCTCTCAAAAAATCCAAATTCTGAGCTTACAAAAATGGGTTTTTTGGGAAATGTCAAAGAAAAATCTTTTATAAAAAGGTTGGAGAATATTTTCTTCGAAAAATGAGATAAATACTGTAAAGGCATAAAAGGAATTTGGATTGTGATTTAGAAAGGGGTGAAAGTGAAAAAAGTGTAGACTACAGAGACAAGGAGAATGCATGACTGGTGAGTTGGGAAGAACCAATCCTGAGGCAGAAAAAGAGAGGGTAAGGCTTGTACATATTCAGGACAGTAACATGGAAATCAATATGAGACGCTCTTTTACCTTACCTCCCATCCCACACACACAAACACACGTAGGGAGAGAGAGAGAGGGCTGAGGGAGCAGCAGCTGCTGCTCTGAGCGAAGCAGGTAAAGTTTGATGAGAAAAAATACCTGCGCAAATACCTACCTACCTTCTCCTCCAGCTACAGTCGAACCAATCACAAGATCACAATTTTGATTCAGGTACATCTCTAGTATAACTTGGCACAGGAGCGAGACTCTTCCCTTGCGAATTTATAGTCCCCTCTAATTATCCACCCTCTTCCTCTCCACCAATACCTGGCCTCTACACCTGTGGATTCCCCTCTAGTCATCCTCCCTCTCCCATATTCCCCTTCCACATACACTCACCTCAACCAGACAGCTGCCTTATTTTTTACTGCACGCCTCCAAAGCCATCCTCAGCCATTATTTGAGTTAAGAGTAATATTATCATCTTTCCTTCTTTCTCAACGTCGTTAACAGAGGAAATGCTACTTTAATTTTGCCTATGTAAACGAATTTAATTTAATGTCATATGCAGCCACCTTTTACTGTTTACTCACTTCCAATTCTAAACACAAAAAATTTTTATTCAACGAATTGCAATGTGCAGATTGTGAAAATATTCAAACTTCTGAATCTCACCTTCCCTTGACTGGGCGGAAGTTTGAATTTAATAAAAATTGATGAAATATTTAGTGGATGAATGCTGGGCTGTGGAAAATTGGAATGTAAACGGAGGAGAACATTTATCGTGGTTGGGAGTGTGGTGGTGTGTGTTTGAGAGAGAGAGAGAGAGAGAGAGAGAATAAATGGCGGGTCGATGAGAGCTGATTGGAAGATTTATTATGAGTAGGAAATCCCTGTAAATTTTCCGTGTTGTATATATGTATATGTGTGTGTGTGTGGTAGTGGCTAAAAGTAGATACAAGTTTTTGCTTGACACACATAACCCTCCACACACACACAATTTCATATGAAAGACCACACAGAAGATACACAGCCACACACACGTAGACACACAAGTTGATGAGGTGGTTGGTGGTGGTAGTGGTCGGTCGGCGGTTGTAGATAAGGTGATAGTGATAGATAGAGGAGAGAGAATAGACAGTAGTGATTTTTGTACAGGAGAAAGAGAGAGAGAGGATGGGATGGGATGGGTAACAAGTGCGATATTGGTCCTGGATATTCACCTATATATCATAAATATCGGAGAGAGTTTCCTTGTTCCTTCTCTTTCCTAGCCCTCGTGTGTCTGCTACTGTGTAGAAGAGAGAGGACAAGAGAAACACACTATAAAATACACACTATAAAATATAAAGAGAGAGAGGGAAGGGGGAAAATAGTAAGGACATATCCGAAAATTCGGAGCGAATCGAGTTGAAACGGAAACGGAGCCTTATAAATCTCTTAGGAAAAGCTATTCATCATGCACAAGTGTCAACCTTCTTCAGTGCCAGTTAGTGTGTCCATTGTACAGAGCCACCTGGGGCTGGCAATCGTGTGTGTGTGCCGTCGCCGTGTGCTCCCTCCGAGCCAGGCAATAATATTACACCCAGTCAGCCGATCCGATTCGGATCCTTCATTCTATTGAGTCATGTATGGGTGACTATAACATCACCCTAAAACGACACACACACCAAAAGAGAGAGAGAGAGTTGTACAGGCGAGTACAACACACACACTCTTTTCCTCATGGACATGGACAAAAGTAGAGAGAGAGAAATATAGAGTCTAAGCCTTCGTTCTTACTCCCCTGCCTGTGTATGTCTGCCAACTCCCAGTTTCCTCCTGCTGTCTCCGCATCGTCCTCCCGGTTCTCCTCCTGTGAATACGCCTCAGCCTCAACTCGCGCTCTCCCCCTCTCCTCTCCTCTGTATGTCATGTGTATGATGTACACACACACAAACACTCTGTAGATACCTTAGAGGGAATTGTCGGACGAAAGCAATATGAAATGAGAAGGTAGATGAAGAGAAAGGGAGAGAGTCCCTCAGCTGATGCTGCATTGCATTTATTTCTCTCCATAAATCACACAAAAGGCAGAGTAAACTGAGCAGGGCATAACACACTCATATTGTACACACACACACGTGTATACTTGTGATGGTGGTTAGTCGTTGAAAATGCGGACCCCGTACACCGTCTATATTCATTCATCCATCCTACCTTCCTCAATTCACACACACACACAATGTAACATCAAAGTGTGAGAGGGACAACATTGTATGGCGAATGAGGGGGACTTTGGTGTGGGTGCAAAAGCACAGAGAGTACAGGGCGACACACACACACAGGAAAGTCGGAGTGCCTGGAAAATCCTCATATATTTTTCATCTTCCATGCAATGATTCCCTCCGAACTCTATCAACACACACACACACTCATACATTGGTAAAAGAGAGAGAGAGAATCCAACCCACGAATGCCAGGGAAAATTCACCCGGGAGATGTTCTCAACAAACTGTAGCCAGGGCAGAGCTAGGAAGAGAGTGATGCTGTTGCGATTGCCATTGCCATTGCATGGCGATTGGTGACGGTGGGTGTGAGTTGGGTGGGTGAGGAGGACAAGAGAGAGACGAGTATAGATTAATATCAGCGTGTCATAGCGTGTCAGAAAACCCCAGAAGGGGCTTAACACACGTACCTTTTCAAAACCTTGTACGTGTACGTGAGAAATTATTGCCTCGTGGCTTTTCATTAAAATATTCTCTCTCTCTTTCTCTCCATACACACACTCTCTCTCAGTCTGAGTCTGAGGGAGCACACGGGAACAAGGAGAGACGGAGAGTAAGAGAGAGAGAGAGAGACCCACTTTTACCCCTCAGTTGAGCCGGAGTTGAAAACCTTCCACGCTCCATAGACCACTAACTTCCGAGGTTCGGAGGCGACTTGATTCCCGTCGTGATTTTACTCTCATCATGATGATGAGAGCAATAGAAATCATCCCCGGTCCTCGATCTACCTTCTCCATCCCTCACACACTTTACTCTCCAACTTGAAACTCTCTCATCTCCATTTCCTATTATCGTTTATATCGCCACAGTCGACCTCCGAGCTCCCTCCTCCTCCTTCCCTGGTCCCTCTTTTTTTCGTTTCATTGCATTCCCTCTATTTTTCTCCCTCTCTCTCTCCTTCTCTCATAGAGATATCACGAAGATATCCTCAGCACATTCAAAACACACACACATGCTGACAGTACAGTAGCGAATGCTTAATGTATTGTACATAATATAATCATATGTAAAGTTGCCTTAGCCAAATCTGTATTAGACAATTTTGTATACATATGAGTAGAAGAGAGTGCACAGTACATGTATAGAGAAGGAGGACATAGATCACGGTGAATATTTTAGTCGACAGAGCGGATGCCTGGGATAGAAAGAAGGAGGAGGAGAAGAAGAAGACTAAAACACTAAGTAAAGGCCTCAATAAATTCTCCACCCTGTACTTTGCATATTGATCAGACAAGATAATCTAATCAGAAACGAAACACTCCCCATCTCTCTCCTTTTCGTCCCAGTCCCACACACACACACACACACACACACACACAGTAGACACGCTACATTCCTTCAAGTCGGGTGATCAGCAGCAGAGAAAGTGGAAGAAGAAGGGTTTGAGTAAAACCAGGACTCAGGGAAAGGAAGACGGGCGGGTTTTTGGGGGGAGGATTGTCTTTGTCTAAGACAGGGACACACACACACACACGAGGAAGTTCTTCATTTGATGATCGAATGAAAATCAACTAAAATAAAATACCTTTTTCCTATATTCCTCCGTCTCTCAAAGACAAGGACTAGAGAGAGAGAATCTTTCTATATACTTAACCTGTCTACCTATAAACAAAGAGATTCTCCTTCCCTCCTGTCTCGACAACACATTCTCTCCTCCTCCTTAAAGACACACACATACACGTACATCCCATCACATGTCCCCCTTGTTCACATTAAATGAAAATGAGAAGACACAACGTACCTCTCTTTCACTGTCTCTCTCCGTTTTTTCCCTACTCTGCTTCCAAACAGTATAATGTTGAATAATACTGAGCACACGGAAAGAATTCAAATCCGAATTGGAATGGAGGAGCCACTCCAGCATCCAGACAAGACACACACAAACACACGGAGAAGAAAGAAGCGAATTATGCAAGCTCAAACTCAAAAAGTATTCAATTACGTGAACAACCCGTCGAATTCCAATAAGTTGTATTGAAGTATGCCTTTTATATTATTAGGTAGACGGGGGTGATCACCCTTCCTCTCTTTTTATATCGTCCCCGTCCTCCCCGTACACTTAAACTATGCAAATGTAAATACAGGCAGAGGCAGATGCAAAAAGTCAGTTATAAGTTCAACTTATTGAGTTGAGGGTCGAGAGACCCTCATGACATGGAGTCGGGGAAAAAAAGAGTCAAAGGCCGGTAAATCCTATTGGATAAAGTCCCACTTTACACACACATGTACATACACATGAGAACTTTGAATTCTCTACCAAGTTGGATGTTGGATGCATCACGACGGTGGGATGAGGGAAAAGGCTTTCTTTACTTTGTGTGTGCATACGGAGATAGAAAGAATTTGTAAAACATTTCATCGAATTCCCCCTGTGCCGTGCATCAATACAAGACATTTTACATCCTCTCAAAAATTTGTTAAAATTCCCCCCTCTACACAGTTCTCGTTCCCTTTTAGCTGGCTCTGAAATTATGCAGAGGAAATTAAATCTAAAATTACACACATTTCGTCCTATCAGGAAAGATGTATCACGATGTACCGTAAAATAGTGGAATGAAGGCCGGAGAGAAAAATTTATTGCAAGAATTTAAATGGCTTTAAAATATTAAAATTTTCACCAAATATATCCATGTAATTTTTGACCCGGCTTCTATTGTCTGTATATACGGTAGACTTGTCTTTTTGAAAAAAACCCAGACCTTGTATAGTGGAAGGGAAAAATCCTAATAAATACCTTAATAGTGGAGGAGGACTACACGAAAAGGATGGAGTAGAAAAAAGAAAGTGTAGAAACTGAAAGGACATATGTACACGGAACCCAAAATGAATGTGTGGATAACTCTCACTCTCTTTCTCCCAGACACACGTACAAACAAGGCTACACACAAGTAGAGTAGAAATAGAGGAGAAAGAAGAGGAGAGAGAGGAAAGGGAGGGAGAAAAAAATGGAAAAGGAATTATAGTCCGGAAGCTGGCTAGAATGGAACACGGCAGGATTCTTCACAGCGTCCGATTTTTCCGCCGCGTCTCTCTCCTTTTATATGCAGCAGTCACAGAGGGACACACACGGGGAAAAAATAAAAGAATGATGATGACTGAGAGAAAGCAAAGAGCCTCTCTCTGTCTCCCTTTATCTCTATACACACACACACTCTGTATACATGTATACACGGATGGTATGGTGAGAGAGGGAGAGAACGCAATGAAGCAGAGGCTAGCATTGAAGACTAAAGACTCACATTCAGGAAACATTTTTATTGCAAGGTATACTTATACACTATAAATGGCACTATTTCTAAATTCTCCCTTCTCCTTTTTCCCTATACAAACACGGACCGGAGTGCATGGATGAGAGAGGGATTTGGAGAGAGTGAAAGGGAAAAAATTGTATAGTCTTCAACAACAACAGGAGCACACATACATGTTCACACACAAACAAACACACACACACCATCCCAGATGAAATGTGCTCGGGAAGTATCAAGCTTTGGGCCTCTTTCAGAAAAAGGAAAAAGAGGGGAAATCAAGAAGAGGCGGAGGAGGAGAAGGGAAAAAATAATTTGTTTTTATTTTGAACGATAAATAATAAAAAGTAATAAAAATTTTAAAACAAATATTTAAATGAGTACTCGTGTGTGTGCGGTATATATATATATAAGTAAGGCTGTTCCTGGATTCAAATGACGATGTGTGGACGTCCTCGTAATGGGAGTCATGACGGAGAGAGAGTGCTAATTGCGAGTTAAATTGTTTTATTATGGTTGAGTGGTTAGAGAGCGACAGCAGAAGGAGAGGAGGAGGAGTAACATTTCGGGGGACTGGTGAATTTTTGAAAAAGAGAGGTCATTCAGACAAGAAAATGGAGGAGCCAACTGGCATGGAACTGGTTTCAAGTCAGTCGACCAACAAATTCGTCAACAGATGCAATTACGAAGGACTCTCAGAGTAGTACACACACACAATACACACTCTCTCCAAACATTTGACTTACAACTGTGTAGTTGCAATTAAACAAAATTTACATGAGTTGAAATATTGCCGTGTGTGGTTGTTAAATTGTATCCACCATATTAAAATATTATTTTATGTAAATACACTCACACAATCTTTCTACATATTATAATGTGTGGGATGGCAAATGAGGGAACTCATCCTTCTTCCTCTTTCTCTCTCTCTTGTGTTGGCAAAAAACCCATCATAATTCATCAGATATCAGATTAATGTATGCAATGGATTCAAGGAGTGTGTGTGTGCCTGGGTCGTGTGTAGTGTGTGTAGTGTGTGTAGAGAGGGAGAGAAAGTGAGTGTAGGATCAATTCATGATTAATTTCTTACCATCCTCTGATGCGATACGATGTGAGTCAAAAGCAGCCAACCTGAAAAATCATGACTCTACTCCCTCCACCTCACTTCTCCTCTCTCTTCTCCCCCTTCTCTCTCTCTTCCTCCCTCCATTGAGCCAAACAAAGCAGAGGGAGCAATACTCTATACAACATAAAATATTCCCCATAAACACACACTCTCTCAAAGAGAGTATATGTGTGTGTATACACGCAGAATGGGAAAGAGCTGACGGTTCCTTCCACACTTTTTTCCTACTCTCTCTCTCCTTAGTCTACATTTTATACTTGACGAATCATCTCTCTCCATCCATCCATCCAAAAGCAGCATAACAAAATATCCCTCTCTTCATCTCCTACTGTTTTCCCTGCATGGGCTAAAATAGAAACATAGAAACAGGGAAAGAAGGGGCACCTTCACTACCCACCTAAACTGTCAAACCGAATAGCAACTCGTACTTCACTATCTCATTGTTTCACCATTTCTCAGCCCAACACTCAACCAATTGGAATAGACAATCAGACATTACAGGCTAGGCAAACTTTGTAGAAATTGGAGAAGGAGGAGGGACTGAGTGGTGGATCCTTCAGACTCTCCAGACCAAATAAGTTCCTTCAACAAGCGTCAGGGAAAACGAGAATAAATTGGGTAATTTACGAGAGCGTCTCTCTCATCCGTGGACAATCATCTATCAGCTCATGCACTTGTGCCTATTTAAATTTTTTTCGGGATGACACAGCAATCTTTATGAGGAAACCATGTTGTGTATGCTTATATTTTACTACACCCCAACTTGCTTTCTATCCGAATGATGTAGATGTAGGGATGGTGAGAAAAAAGGAACAAAAATCTCAATTGCCGTGAGCCACATTATATACGGTCTAATGTGAATGTCTTCCTGTACTCCATGACTCTCTACGTATACACATTTTTATTATGTGGAAGGGAAAAAAGGGACCCCACCGGATCTCTTCTCTCCCTTCCCTCCATACAATATGTTGTACAACACACACCATAGCAGGCAGGGATATTACAACACCGACAACTCAAGTAAAAGTAGGGAGGACCCTCTCTCTCTCTCCAATCCAGCCTGGCCCTGACGTAACGTGTGCACTGTCTGTGCGGAGAGTAGGATAGGGTGGAAGTTGAGTCAAATGACTAACGTACAAAAGTATAGACAACACACACACACAGTTTGTATATTGTAGGAGGTCTACCTTGTGTATTATTTCGTTTTTCAATACAGAGATAGAGAATGGAGCGGTTCAATAGGAGGAGGAGGAGGACAGTGTGTAATAGGATATGACTCACACCCTACATGTACGTTCCTCCACAAGTCCTCTCCCTTTCCCTCCACAGTCCAAAATGTCGGGAGCTGAGTCGGTGAGAATAGAAAATTTTATAGAGAGAGAAAAGAGAGGACTTGCCCAAATTTATAGGAGAAGGAGGAGAGAGAGAGGTATTGTTATCAGATTTCCTTGACAAAAGTATGGCAGACAGACCCTTGCATTAATAAATCATGAGTGAATCGATCTAAAACTAGGAGACTTGATCCTCTCTCTCTCCTCTCAATCTCTCATACTTTATGTGTGTGCCCGCACCTTCCCTCTCCTCTCCTTAGTCATTCATATAATATTCGAAAATAGGCTGTCCCCTGTCCTGTCCCTGTCTACTGTCCCTGTCTTGTCATGTGATTTTCCCTCACTCAGTCTATCGAAACAGATACGTAGAAATGGAGTATAAATGCTGTATGTACATCCTTGTGTGAGGAGAAAGGGTGGAGATGGGGAAAGGAGACAGGGAGATTTAGCTTGGCAGTCATAGTTCAACCTCTACACCTCTCACCTCAAACTTTTCACTTCAATATTCTCCAAGCTCTTTCCCCTCCTCTCTCTCTCTCTTTTCTTCATTCAGCCAATATTGGGGCATGACCATGGTCATGGAGAAGATGGCAAAACTTCTTTCACTCCCGTCAACATAATAATAAAATATAGGTAATGTATCACCTCCTCACTTTCCCTTTCCCTTCTTCTCAACCCTTTAGCCACAATTCACAATTCACTTTAATCTCAAAAGCTTTCTTCTCCAACTCTCACTTTCTCTCATTTTTATATTGCATAACCTTTCTCTCTCTTACCCTCTTATTTTGAAAAGAAATGAGAGTTGGGGAAAGGAGAAAAGAAACTTTCTACCTAGCAATTCATTTTTTTGAAAGAAAAAAAATCTATCATCATTTTAACAGCAATTATCCTCATGATTAAATAATATATAATTACAAGAACATTCTTGCACGCAGAGTGAATCAAGGGAAAAAGCGTATTAACGACTTTTCCTCCTTTCACACACACGCACACTTTCCCTCCCTCTTTTTTTTCTCTCTGCACTCAATTAAATATTAACCTCACCATTTCAACTCTAATTTCACTCCTCCCTTTAATTTTACCCTCTGGATGGATCCATACCAAATCTATTATATGTATAATGGAGGAAACTCTGGAGACACACACACACTCATATGTACTATATTGTGTAAAGGGAGTGAAAGGTGTGATGTGGAAGGAGGGGGATAAAAATGCAAAAATAATCACGCCTCTTCAGCCCATCTCCCAAGATATAATTAAAGACTTTCTCCTACACACATACACAGATCCCTCATATATTTTTTCTATTTCAACTCTTCTCCTGCTAAAAGGCAAAAGAATGACACAAACACACACTCTCTTTCTTTCTCTCTGCCTCTGAAGGCGGAAGATAAAGGCACCGTGTGAAAAATCCTACACACATACATACATATATGGTTTTAATGTAAAAAATTCTTTTTTTCAAAAAACGAAGAAGCTCTTACCTCCCTGTGCCGATTAGAGAGAAAAGAGGCATCACACACACACACTAGACACACTACAGGCTCATCCTTTTTTCCTTGGAGATCCACACACCCGACACACGCACACATGCATATTACATGTATATTGTTCTATGGCTATGGATGGATGTAGGATGTAGAGTGAAATAATTTTGGAGGATGTGGAATAATTTTTTTCTCAGGATTCCAGGAGAGCATTAATGAGAGAAGCCGCGAGGGGCCTTCGACGGTCTCATGACTTGCAAACACTTTCCTTCATTACAGTTCAACGAGTAATTCGTATCTTCCCAGCAGGAGATGCTCTTCGTCTCTGAACTCGTCTCTCTCTTCTTCCCTCCTCCTCTCCTCTCCCTTCGTTTGTCTTCCTTCCTTCGCTCAATGCTCAACTTATCCTTAACTCATTTCATTCGAAAATTCTTAACCAGTCATGGGTAGCACAGCAATTCTACATCACAGCACTCCAGCACACACACAAGACACACATGCACACGCACCATAACCTACACGAGGTATATATAATCATCATCATTCTCGTTATAATAACTACCCTTATACAAGAAGGAGGGAGAAAGAATGGCAATACAAGAACAAGTCAGCAAGGAAAGAGTGTAGATGGGAAGCAAACAAGTGTATAGCTCTGTGTGTGTGTCTTTATATGTGTATCGTACAGGGAGAGAGAGAGATATAGAAAAAAAGTGTGTTCACTACAGACGAAAGGAGAAGAAGGACACCGTGAAAGAAGGAAACCTATGCACTGGTAAATCTTTATGGAAAGATGCCGACCGTAGCAGCAGGTTTCCCTCTGTGCTTCCTGGCTCACTCACTCTTTCCCTGAGATACTCTTCTTCTACTTTCTACTTTCTCCCTCTCCCTCTCTCTCCAGTTCTGCTCTGCACAGTTGGTTGGTTGGATGAATGAAAAGAGCAAGCAGCAAAAAATTGATAACGAATAAATCTTAGCTTAAATGTGGCGTGTGATAATACGGCAAAGAATACATAGAGAATATAACTCATCTATTTTATCTGATCCCTCTCCCTCTCTTCCCTCCCTTCCACGGTACACACACACACACTCTACACACTATGTCTTTAGAGTTCCTTACTTTGGGTAACCTTCTCTCTCCCGGATATTTCCCTCCTCCTCATATTAAGTACATATACTCTCAATAAACCTTTCTCCCTTGTCTACTCTTTCTCTCTTGGCTTTCTCCAACATTGAATCTTCCTCCTCCTGGAATGTTGAGGAAGAAAAAGAGAGTTTCTTACCTTTTTACAGCCTCCCCTCTCAACACCTCCACTCTCTCTCTCTCTCTCTCTCTCTTGTATGACATGTGATGGGGAGGAAACTGATATAGTACAATTATCTAATGGAACCTAGTACAGCTATAATACATACTAATAAGAGTAATTTTTACTCCCACCCACACACACACTAGACTAAGAGTAAGACTACCGTCTAATCATATAAAAAATTGGGAGAAGAAGAAGGGCAAGTCTTCCATCATCACCCAGTCCAATACTAAAAGATATACCCACTCACTCATTTCCTCTCCCTCCCTATTCTCTCTCCTTTCTCTCTCTCTACATGACGATCTAGGATCGATCCAAATTTTCACTCCCACCGACACCCTCCTCATTTTACTTGGAGTATAATGTGAAAAAAAAGTTTGGAGAAAGGAGCTCAGGCTTCAAGAAAAAATTAGAAAGGAGGAGGAGGAGGAGGAGGGAAAAATATGTAAAAGTTGTGTGTGAAGAGGGTTTCAGGTAAAATATATTTAAAGTACCCTCCCCTCCACTTTCACACACTAGGTATGTAACAGTGTACAATGTAAGAGAAGGGGATAATGGAGTAATAGAAAGTTTGCTCTACATTTTGAAAAGTGGAACCTAACCCATCATTCTACACACACACACACACTCGCGTACTTTCTCATCCACACCAATCCAATGCCAATGAAATGAGGAGGAGGAAAAGTTGGTTTTAGATTTCACACTCTTCCATCCAAGAACAGGAGAGAGAGGCGGAGGAGGAGAGTTGGAATTGGAGAGGTTCGAGTCTTTCCACTCTTTGGTTTGTTAGAGAAACTGGATATATGTATGTAATAATCAGCTCAAAAAATTTATCATGTCCACAAATATCTTGAGATTGGCTACATGCATCAAAAATGTAAAAATGGTATAGGGCTCTTAATTCCATTTTTAAAAAACTGGCTAAGCTTGATTTTAAACTTAAACTCGTATTCAATCATTATTATTAAAAATTGTTGTCATTAGTAAGAATTTCTCTGCAGGCAAGTGGAACATAGTGACACTTGTTCAACTAGAATAATTTAATACTATTTGCCAAGTTTTTAATTTTGCGTTATAGGTCAAAAAAGAAGGTGAGAATTTACAACGGGATAACAAAAAAAATTAACAACTTATGCAACCAAAATAGCATACATAATATGTATTACATATTGACATGTAGAGCACGAGACTGAGGTACACCACACCCGTTCACATGAACGGGTTTACCCTGCCACCATAGAATATAAAAGGGAGGGAAAAAATACACGGTGATTTAGTAGATCTTAATGCACTAGGCAAATCTTGGGAGCTTTACTTGACTCGAGAGAAGAAGAAGAAGAGGAGGGAGAGAGAAATGAGAGGGAGGCCAAACTCCAACTTTATGAAAGCACCTTCACAACTCGAGGCTATATAATAAAGTGTAATTTTATTGCTACAGATTTCTCCCTCAACCTACTCCTTCCCTTCCTTGACTGGCAACCCTCCTGCTCTCCCTCTTTCTTCCTTCCAGTATTTTTAGCATAGCCTTTCACTCTCTCTCTCTCTCTTTTCTCTATAGAACTGACTCACCGGCCTTGTCCTTCCCTCTGCCCTTTACAAAGTAGTACAAATACAAGTGGAGTGTACATATAATTTATATTTTGCCAAGGAACCCACTCTCTCTCTCCTTTCTTCTTCTACCGACTACCAAGAGTCAACTTGAGGATCTCTGGATGATGATACATGTAGAGTGGAGGGAAGCCAAGCAAAGGAAGATGGTGGAAAATTGTAAACTCTCGTCCCTGTATGTGTGTCCTCTCCACTGAAACTTTCCCTCTTTCTTGGGATTCTAGGAAGAAGGTAGAGAGAAGGAAGAAGAAAATAGGGATGAGAGGGGGAAGAGAGAGATAGGTAGGTAAAATAATGCAAAGGAAAGGAAGGTGAAGTCAAGTGTACGACTCCACACAGTCAAGAATGAACTTTGAGCATTTATCAACTCAAAGCATAAACTAAAACTCCCATGTTGGCAAATCGCGACTCAGTACACAATGAACACACACACACAAAGTGAAGGTAGTGCTTCTTCTTCTGCTGCTTAGTTATTATACCTCTGGTGTGTATACATATTTTGGTAAATTATAGGCCCAGGAATCCCTTACGACTTCAAGCACACACACACAACCAACCACCCACACAAACACAAAGATGAAACTATGAAAAGTTGTCTCCATGTGCATCATCATGATATGATATGATGCTGATGCTCTCATGATAGTATTATACTCGCTCCAAGACTCTCCCTTCTGCATAAGTTCACCTCTGCGAGGCAGGGGTAGAGGAGGAAGACGAAGGATGAAATAAAATACAAAGAGAGAGAGAGACCTGAGAAGACGAGGACGACGTTTAGAACGGCTATTTTCTATGAATTTTCCATGAGATTCCCGCCTAATGGCTTGACAATGTCTCTCTCACTCTTCTCTGTCCCCCTCCTTCAACTTATCCCAATTCTCACCCCTTTTTCAAATGTACCCTCAATTGAAACTAATAGGGGGATTTTGTGTAAAAAATTATATCCACACACACTCGTACAGGACAGCCTAGTGGCTTCAAAAACAAATCACAGCCTCACATGTACATTATGAGTAGAATTAGGAGGGATTGAGAAGGAGAGGCTGTGAAAAGAAAGGGAGTATTTAGAAAGTGAGTGAGTTAAGAGGAGGGTTTTTTGGTGAGGGGAAAAGCTGGGATCGGTGGGGGATGTTAGTTAAAGTTAACTTGATTCGGGGATGAGATAAAGACAGAGAATCTCAACAGAGATCTGGTTACACAGGGAAAGAGATGGAGCATTGAATTGTGCTCTTGGGAGCGTTTTTGTTCTACATTATTGTCTTGAATGGAAGTCTCGGTGACATTTTCATGTTCCCCGGTCTTTCATCGACTCTTGTCTCTCTCTCTCTCCATTCCATAGAATAGAATCTCTCTCTCTCTTCAGTCTGGAAACCAATTGGTCTACCCCCTCTTCCTCTCTTTCCCAGAGTGGGAAAAAGCTAGAGCAAACAGAAATGGTTCATTGTACAACTATCGCTCTCTCCCCCTTCCATACATACGCAGACACACACATTGTGCAATTGTGTATGTAGGGCATAGGGTAATGTGCGTCGTCCAGTGGTGAAGGAACTTGAGAGAGACCACATTACACATCCTGTGGAATGTACAATGTGGCTATACATAATAATATATACTTTTGAAAGTATTCACTGTGTGTGTGTGTGTGTGTGTGTGTGTGTGTGTGTGTGTGTGTGTGTGGGACGGAGACGGGAGAAGAAAGCATTGGACAAGTCATTCCTTTCTTCCGATTATCCCCAGATAACATGAACTCCACTTGATACTCCCGGCCATTTTGACTCCACTTGAAGCAATTACATCTCTACTTACAACTTCTCCACACACACACAGGGCAGGGAGAGAGAGGCAGGCACACACACAGTTAAACTGACTATGCAGGAGTAGGAGTAAGTAGTGGGGTCGGGGATTCTACAATGACCTATCACCAACTAACTTATATGACCATTTCTGTCCATTTTCCTCTATAAATGTATGTACACGATACACAATTGGGGAGTGAAAGAGTGAGTGTGCCTGCCTGCCTCTCTTCTTCCTCTTCTCTCTCTCTCTCTGGCCATTTGAGTCTGAGGGAAGCTTGGCATGACACAAGAAGATGCCATAATAACAACAAAATAACCTACCTAATACCTAAACCTCCACCCATTATTATTACATTACAACGGAGAGACTTCCTCCATTTCATCTCTCTCTCAACTTTTTCGTCCAGCCAACCCATGAAGCCATCATGTAGAGAGAGAGAAAAAAAGATGGGAATGTGTGGATGGAAAAAATTCTGTGTGTGTGTGTTTTGCTCCATTCTAATAGAAATAAAACCTAGAACAAATCGGAACTGAACCGAGACCTATTGTGCTCACATTCCACCGTCAAAATGTCAGAAATCTGGCGACTTTTTCACAATAAATTTCATCTCATTTACAATAAAAGGAAGTGAAGAGAGAGAGTGGAGGAAGGGGAGGAGGAGGAGGGAGGAGAAATAAAATAAAAATCCCTTCAAGGAGTCTCAGTTCGGAACAAAACAACAAAAAGTAACAACAACATTTTGGATGATTTGAAGAAGAGACCCAGAGAGAGAGAGAGAAGAGAAGGACGGGCGGGCAGAGAAATTACTAAAGAATACATTAATGTTTCACCATCTCAACCATTATTACATTCCATTCTATCCTCCCAAAATTATTTCGGTGTGTGTATGTGTGTGTGTGGAAACCTAAAAACTCTATACATTTTTTGACTCTCTACTAACTATATAGACTATTAGGTCTCTCTCTCTGTACCAACTTTTAACTGTATTGACAATCATGTTATATTTGGAGGGAGGAGGAGGAGAAGAGGAGGAGGAAACCTTGTGCCAAGTTGAACGACTTCCTTCACCTCATTTCAAATGAAAAATTCTAGGAAATGATAATTACATTTTTGACAACCATGTCTTGTCTTTATTGTATGTTGTACTCTTCTAGGATTCTCCTCTCCGGGGAGAGAATACGAGTGGCCACTAAAAAACATGGCAAAAGTCGTACGATTATAAAGAAGAGAAGGGTGACTACTATAAATGATGTTAAGAATATTTTTCATGGGATCAGGAGGAGGAGGAGAAGAAGAATAAGGCTCGTTGAGCAATAATAAGGGGAAAAGGAAATAAACTGAATCAGAAGAGAGAGAGAGATACAATGGCCAAGCACCAGCCCCTCTCCTTAATGAAAAGTATGAGCAATCTCTAATATTATTAATTGGCTAAATGGCCTCGCACGAGGGGGTTATCATATTATGCATCTACCTCAGTTCTGCTATACGTATTCCTCTCCCAGATCCTACACACCCTGTCATTGTCATTACTCCTTCTCCTCTTGTACTATCCTACAACAAACTGCCATCCTGGATAGTGCTCTCAGTTGCTCTAGTACACCCCCAATATAAATTTCACCATCATTTTCCTCCCCCTACTTATGTCCCAAATGTAGAAGGTAGTTGGTCCGGGTGATGTAGTAGCATAGTAGGAGAAGAAAAGACTGGAGTAGTATAATCCACAGGAATCCTCTCTCTCCCCCCAAACACACAATCATAATATATTACATGATAATGCCATTGAAATAATATAATCTCTATACATTATATTAGAAATTGTCTTATGAGGTATAGATACCTCTCTCTCCTACCCTATTCGAACACACACATTCCCTTCATTCAAGAGATGAAGGGAGAATGTTTATGTGCATGGAAACATTCACCAAGTCTTCACAAGTATTCATCTCTAATTCACTAAGTGCTTTATTACCCCTGACTCAACTTGCCGCTTTCATTTTTTTCATCTTCTCTTAATAAATTCCCTCGTCTCCTCATTTACATTTACATGTTGCGTCCCCACCATCCACCATTCTACTTCCACAAGAGAGAGAGAGAGAGAGAGAGAAGGGGAGAAAAAATACGAGAATTTCTTTTTCAAACCAGCTCCTACTAGTGAGCAACCATTAGTCCTTTACCTCCAGAGTTGGTTATGTATTACATGAATTTATATTATGATCACCCACAGTCACCTACCACAGTATTAAAGTGTAGATGAGGAAAATTCACACACACACTCAGAGGGAGAGAGAAGGAGAAGAGTCAATAGGATGAGCTTTAACTATGCAAAGATGAGGTAAATTTAATGGTGAGGCAATTTCAAAAGTTGATCATCCTCCGCAACATCTGAAATGATCCCCATTACTCTTCATGGGACTTTCTCATCAACATTTTCCCCCTTAATAATAATAGTATACAAGATGTACCATCACACACACACACACCACCACCACTACCATTGGCTAGGGCAATTGGACTTGCCAGTGTAATTTGTAAATTTCACTCATTTAATATATTTAACATGTGTAATTTTCATGACTCAAGTGTGTGTGCTGTTCATCTTGTGCAGCCAAACACACGCACACACGCTACGAAAACACCTCTAGAGCCCTCATCCATTTTTTTCTCCCCCTTCCAACCCACCAATCCTTCTCTCTCTCTCTTCTATATTTTATTCCCGTTGTGTATTAACTGGCAATAAAATTAAATCACTTGAAAGATGTAACAGTATCAGGGTGGTGAGTTGGTCGTGTCACCTCGTTCAAAATTCTTGAGAGGGGCCATTGAGACGAGAGAGGGAGGGAGAGAGAGGATGATGAGGGGGAAAGGGGGAAAAAGAGGCAGAGAGGGGGATTGAAGCCGCCGCAATCATAACATCAAAACCAAGGAAATGACCCTCAAAATAATAATAATAATATCCATTTGGCAAGTGCGGCCAACTGAGCACGTGCAACATCATACACACACACACACACACATCTATCCCATTCAACTACTCTTCAAAACTGGCCGATTCCCTCAAAAACTTTCCCCTCCTCTTCTTCCCTTCTTTCTCTCCATCGCTTTCTCTTCATTTGGAGTCTGAGTAGATTGTTGAGTGAGAGAGGGAAAATGGTAATCCAAATTAAAATGCAGTGAGGCTGACATAATCTTTGTGAAAATCTCATTTGAGAAAACATGCATAATGTATATATATGGCAATCTTCCCTCCTGTACATGTAGGGACATGGAAGAAAGGAGGAGAGAAAAAGGTAGTGTGCTTCCTTGTTGTAGGGAAACTGTGTTATTTATAGTTAATTGGAGGGGGTCTCATTATTCATTGGAGGGGTCCTGAGGTGGGTGTAATAGAGAGAGCGAAGGGATGAGTGATTAGAGGGAGGAGGCTTAACGATACATAAAATTACAAGCTCATTAAGAAAGTCAGGTAATGAATACCCGGGTAGTGGAACGTTTAGTTTAGATTGCTCCTTGTACAAGTTTTATGAGGTTCAGAGAGAACTCTAAAGATAAAAGGAATGAGCTTAGCCGAGGATATAAATATATAGACACAAGATGAAAGGGAGACAAAAGAGAGTGGAGAAAGTGGAGAGAAGATGAGAAAATCTTTACTCTTTTTCCTGGATGGAGTTGTGGAGCATAGCTTTTTCGAGTTAAAGGAGAAGAGATGGTGTATTTATGGAGTGACTATATGTATCCCTTGTTTTGGGAGCAAGTGGCAAGAGTTAAGGGAAAGTAATGGTGGAGGCTGTCTGTGTGTGTGTGTGGGTGGATGGGAGGGAGAGGGGTGGGAAGGATTTCACAGTATAAGATGGTCTGAGGTGACTAGGTGTTTGTATAAGAATAGGTAGAAATTCGAAAGAAGACAGACCATTCCCTTAAGGGCAATCGCAGCGTAACTTAGAGAATAAATAGGGTCTATTCTTCCTCCTCCTGGCAATTATTTTGTCAAATTCTTCTATTTGGAGAATCGAAACGGGTAACGACGAAGGGATTCCCACTTTAGGGAGTCAAGAGAAAAATAGTAGAAAGTATTATAGCTACCAAAGAACATAAGACAATGGGATAGAAAGAGGATAGAGGATAGAGAGAGGAGGACGGAGAGGAAGCCAAAGCCAAAATCCGAACCCGAAAAGGAAAGCCAGCACCACACACACACACAGAGACAGGAAGGGAGAGAAAAACAGGAGAGCCAGGTTTGCCTTGTGTCTTGTGCTTATTTTCTTGGTCTTGTTCATCCATTCCATTCCATTGGAAGCAATATGTTCTCATTCGAACTAAACTGTCCCACGTGGACAGCAAGCCGAAAACGACTACTATCTCACGTCAAGACAAAAACAAAGAGGATGGACCGACTTCAGTGCACTTCGTCTCCAGGCACCTTCCTCGTACATCGTCCGTCTTTCACCTCATTCCATTCCCCCCCTTTCACTCTCCCCCTCTCTCTCTCCTCCTTTCCCTTTTCTTGGACCGAGTAGACTCAGTCTGCACAATTCATCCCATGTGAAGACGACACACACACGTATATCCACAGAGAGAGAGAGAGACAAACATAGTATCACTGAAAAAGACGGGAACGACTCAGCCCAAGTCAAAGTGAGAGAAAGCAAAGGAATAAAGTGGAGTAAAAATAAGAGACGAAGGAAGGAGAACAAGAGGGGGAAAAGACGGAGAGGAGGGGAAGGGAAAAAAATCTCTGTGGAGAAAGAGAGAGTCAGGAGGAGGGAGGGAGGGAGGAGGATAGGATGCCGTGCCAGAGAGTTAGAGTTAGATAAGGAAAAATGATAGTCATTCCGAAATGTCCGGTAGCTACCTACCTGAGCAGTGGCAATCTGTTACCCCTCCATTTATCTCTCCGAAACGTTCTGTCGTGCTCTGCCATGCCCATTTCTTTCCCCACTCTCCACATTTTTCACATTTTACAATGCTTTCCCCCCTTTCCCTCTCCCTCTCTCTCCACTCCCCTTCCTCTTCGCTCTCTCTGTCAAGCACACAACACCAACACCTCATCCCATCACTCACTCACAAACCTTAACATGTGAACAAACGAAGGACGGAGAGAGAAAGGAACGCACGGGAGATGAGAGAAGGGGAAAAAACTCTACCTTATTCTCTCATCTACTATTTCTCATCCTCAGCCGCTCTCATTCCCTCCTCCCCTTCTTCTAACTGAAAGAATACGTTGCCTATAAATTCCAAATATTTTTCTACACATACCATACTCTCTCTTTCTCTCTCCTTCCTTTCCCCCTTCTATTTTACCACACTTTTTGGCTTCAGGTTTCAGTCTAAAAAACCGGGACTACCTATAGAGTGAAAGGAACGCTCGGCACCGCCATGTCAAATATATAGGCTGAGTGTAGACTGTGGAAATTTAATAAAGTTTATTATATATGTGTGTAAGCTCTCTTTAGATGTGAAATTAAAATTTCAAAGAGCCGTCCTCCTCTTTCTCTCCTCTCCCAAAAAAAATTGCTAATGGATACAAGGCATGTCGTTAGTTCAGTCTAAACCCATCATGCTGATGAAGACTAGACACTAGTCCACACACACACACACACACACACACACACTGAAGCAAAGGCAAAGGCTAGACCGTGATGAAGAGGAAGGATGGGAATTGCATTAAATTAAAATTCTATTCAGGTTGTCAAATTAAAATAAAATTGGAGACACAATCCATGGACTCTCTCGTCATACATGCACACACATATATATGCATGTATATATGGAAGTATAGTGGAATAAAAGTAGAAAAAGGACATTAGCTATTGTCACCCTTTAAGCTGGGTAGCTGAAGGTGGAGCAGCACACACAATGAATGTATGAATAATGGACAAAAAGAGAGAGAAAGAAAAAATAGAAGAGGGGGAGAGAAAGGGGGAGGGGGGTTTGGCTTAAATGTAAACAGGCCCGAGACACATTACAGAGGATTAATAACAATGAGAATGTGAATGATAAAGTATGGATGTGTGTGTGTGTGTTCGCGGATAATAATAAGCTGTATATTAAGGCCAGGGTTTACAATAACCAATGACGGAACACACTATGAGTCAAGGCTATACAACAGTGTGTGTGTGTAGATATAGAATATATTGGAGGAGCAAGTGGGTTGAAGAGGAGAACAGAGGAGGAGGAGGGGAAAAAGCAGGTTTGACGGTGAACCGTTCCGTCCGTAGTTTCTACTCTCTTTCCGATGCCACGGTGGTTCGAGTAGACAGAGAGAGTGTGGATGATGATGAGTACAACGAATCAGTTGATTAATGGACGAATCGCAGTGAATTGAAAGCCTTATTCCACGGTGCAATACTCGGCTCCTCTCAGATAAATAGGATTAAAAAGAGGAGGATGGGAGAGTGGGAGAGGGGAGAAATTTTCCTTGCGTTCACCATCCCTCCATCAACTCAACTCTCTCTCTCTCCACACACACAGAGTGCGTAACACTTTCCCTGTATCACCGACTATTACTAACCCATTTAATACGCACCCCTCCACACTCACATTACTCTTATATGACATCCCTCTCCCACTCCTCCCTTTCCAAGGGAGGGGTTCCTAAATTACAGAGTTTTTACTTTATATCTATGGATGTTTAGAGGCAGGGAATACGTGTGTGTACTACATACGAAAGAGGGTAGGTGTATGTGGTCGTCAGTTTGAAATTTGAAAATTTTCTAATTTTCTTCCCATGGTTCACCCTATACCCATGTACTGTATATATAGAATAGAGAGATAGACATGTAGAGAGCCGAGTATAAATGTACATCAAGATGAAGATGGACTGGAATAATTTGATACAAATAAGAAGCGTTCATCTCCACTCTCTTAACCAAATAAATTTAACTTAACTCCATTTCATGTGCAGACCTTGTGCAGGAGAAAAAATAAATAGAGGAAAATTCGAAAATGTGAGTCTCTCTCTCTCTCTGAGATTTGGGAATGAGAATGATTTTGAAAAGAGATAGAGAGGGAGAGAGATGGAAAAAAGCTGACAAATCTGAAGCTGCCGTTGCCGTGTGGCAGGGAAAGGACAGAGTATATCTCTGTCTCTGTTTGTATATATAGAGAATGGGGTTTGCTCAAGCTGTTTGTTGAGTGTGTGTGTGTGTGTGTGGGGAGAGACTGGGAAAAGTCTTGCTCAAAATGTGCATTTAATGTATTTTCTATTTTGACAAATCATAGTGAAACACACTTACATACCCGAGTATGGTAAATGTGTGTGTGGACTATGAGTTGGTGATGCGTTTGCCATGAGACTAGGGCGTGTTGATGATGATGATGAGGATGAATCGGATGGATGGAATGATACGGTAATACCGTGTACTTTTCTAATGTTCGTTGATGGGTAGCTAACAGGCCTTGACTAAAACCCTTGTAGTCTCCCTCCATTCCACTTGCCCTGCACTGTCTGCTCTGTGTGTGTGTGTGTATTTGTGTGGACTGTGTACGAGAGTACCATTCCTCTCTCCCTCCCATCCCATGACCGTGTTTAAAATGCGAAAGAAATAATAAAATCCTGGAAATGACACATGCATATAAATTGGAATGAAATCGTGCGTGAAATATGTCATGATGCTCTTCCACTTTCTCTTCGTCTGTGTGTGTATTTCACCCTCTTTCCCACTCACCCAATCCAAAACCAAGAGTCAACCTTCAAGCTTAGCGTCACACACACACTGACTGAAAGGGAGGGAGTAGGTACAAAAAATCGGGAAGCAGAAAAGTCTCAATATGATTCCACAGCGGCAATAAACACACCGTCCCTCTCTTTCTCTCTTTTAAACACACACACACATGGACTCGTTCTTTTGTGTCACCACACCCTTCCCCTCATCTTCCCAACTTTTATATCAAAATGTACACATCCGAACAATAGAAATACTCTCCATGTGTGAGGCACACATGCAGAGCAAACACTTGAATCTTCCTTTTCCTCTTTACTCCACCACTTCTGTCCCCCTCATTTATCTCAAAGAGGATAGCAAAGAAGGGACAGAGGGAAATATTTGGGGTTGTTATAAATGCGAAATTTTTGAAGAGAAAGAGACAAGGTGCCCATGTTTGGTGTCCAGTATAAAAATGTACACGGGAAGAAAGAGTTGGATGGTGTAGGTGACAGAGGATGTGTGTGTGTGTGTGGAGGGGTAATATTGGGAGATAATGCAAGAGGAGTATTACATTGTGGGACGTCGAGAAGAGGGGAATCGATTGACAGGATTTTATATTGAAGTAAAAAGAAAGGGAAGAAGAGAGGGAGAGAGAAAAAATAGCGCTGGAGGAGAA